>JAQGBH010002532.1:0-23990 GCA_034698265.1 Sminthurinus aureus
CTTCCGGAGCCTAGAGCATTTATGCTTTCAAGGCGATATAAAATCGTCACGAAGTGAAGATTTTTAACTTTATTTATCACACTAAAAATCATAATTTATTAGAAAAAAATAGTAAATTTATTACAAAGATCTAAAATCTAAAACAGAAAATAACGGGAACGCGGAATCATGCAAGTATATAATATATTATGAATTGAGAATGAGATTAGAAGCATGTCAACATTTCATCATTTTCCAGTAAATCACATACACGACACACGTACAAAGGAACCACTGGAATACATATTAAATATACATAATAAATACACTCCACTTCTCTCTTCACTCACTCTGATCAAGGAGTAAGCTGTGTAGGAAAAACTAGGAAGCTCGAGCAAGGAATAACACCTGTGGTGACGGAAATCACGTTTCTAGTGCAAGTTCTCACTCAATTGGAATTGGAAAAAGTGAGGTGCTAATGTTACCATCGTAGTTTATAGAATTAATCATATTCACGTTAGACTCACTCTGAATAATAATAAAAATGATAGTACTAATGATGACAATAAAAATAATAGTATGTAGTGCGCCGTATAAAAAATAATATCAAATATATTGTTCATCAAGTTAACGTAGGATAAATACGCCTATTTCCCTATTAAACTCAATTTGCTCCATTTTTGGCCTACACGAGTTGAATGCTGTGCATTATTATTATTATTGCTATTACTGCAACTAGTTCTGCTGGTGCTAGTTTTTTCTCGGTATTATTATAAGTGGTTCTACCAAAATTCAAGTTAGCGGTTCATCAGGATCATCAGTAATCAGTAATTATTAGTGTTCATCAGAAATTGGAAAATATTTGGAAATTGTGGATTAAAGTCATCACATGACAAAAGACAAAATGAAGAGAAGAAAAACGGAATAATTATTAAGTGTAGTATAGAAAATAGAATACAGCACACTTATACATTATAGTATATGGGAATGATATAATTTGACACAGTGATGACGGCAACAAAACAGAATGAAATCGTGATGTGTGTTACATTTACCTCAGTGCACTATCATTCCATGATAAAAGCTAACAGCTACCACTCCTGCAACTACTCAAATGTGTCAACTTGAACCCTCTTCAACGTCCAAATGGACTCACTAGTGTCAAGATAATGATATTGATATTTGGTTGGTGAAAGGATAGGAGTGCTCAACTAGAGAGGTGAAAATATGGTTAAGCTGATGAAATGAATACCTATGAACGTACACAATGAAGACATGTCCGGCGGTGGACGGCGCATTCGAACTACCTTAGAAGCTGATGGCACTGAAACTGTGTTATCAAGTTCAAGAGAGGTAATAAAAAACATTTATATATTTATTTCATACATGTACTTTCCATTAATTAGTCATTAATTACTCTTTACTCTCTAATAATTAATCATATAGTATTGATAATTTCCCACTAAAACCATTTACCTTTTATTTGTACATATTTTTGGTACATATTATTACACATATATTACATTTTGCTAAGGCATGGAAAAGAGAAAGTTTATGCACGTTCCAAATTGGACTTTCTACAAGTCACTGTAATATCTACTGTAGAAAGTATGAAGCATGTTTGTTGTATGATAATTTATGCAGAGCCAAAAAGTCCGTCTGACTTTTGATGCGTATAATCATGATTGCAGATTGTAGCACTTACTAATACAGATAGAAAACTGGTAAGATGAAGCACTGTATTGTAGACAGTAGACAGTAGATGATACAAAATTAGTTTACTTTTTCATCTTTAACCTTTGATAATCGTCGTGTGTGTACGTTTATCTTTTTTATCCTGTTTTACATATTTTTCATACGTATAATATTACATAGGATAATTATTATTTTCCTTCAACGGAAAAACGTAAATACTTTGTAAAAAGTTAAACATTTAATTCTTTCCTAGTTTAATTTTAAAATACGGCATAAAAGCAGAAGAATTGCAGATTCATCCATTATCGTTTACTCCCTCAAAAACCTCTGTCTAATCACAATGCTCCAACTTTTATACGAATATGTATATATGAAAATGTGCTAGAATCTAGAATCTAGAACATGCAACAAGCAACTGAGCCACAGTGAATGAGTGAGTGAATGAGTGAGTGGGTTGAATGAGGAAAAAATCATGTGCGAAACTGCGAAAACCAACACTTTGACTATACCCGTATCCTACGTATATGTATTATGTATACCAGATACTAGATACTTTTATACATGTATATATCGGTCATTAACACATTGTAGTATAGTATTCTATATATTCTACTTTCTACATTCTACCTTTTACTCACAATTTCATGAGTTAACTTTCATACAGCTTGAGTTTCGAGTCTAGAGTCTGGAGCCAATGAGTAAACTTCACTATCCTCACGATAACATTACCAATCTTGTGAATATACATGCTGTGGCTTGTAAGTTGTGAGTATTCATGGAAACAAGTTGGTATCGGTATCGGTTGACTGGTTCATTCTAAAGCCCAACCAGCAAGAACAAGATCATTACTTGTTTTCTATTCACAAAACAAAATAAAGCCCTTTACAATAGACCTTGTAGTTAGTGGTGCATTGTGTTATGTATGTATAATGTGTTTTGTACATTGTTCCAAGTTTAGAAACTTAGAACAATGTTGATAGTTTGGACATCAGTACTTTGGACTGCAAACTCCTCTACAATCCCCTTCTATACAAAATACATACCACAGTCGTTATTACTACTATACTGAATATTAAATACTAACTACAAACCGCACTACAAAACTAAACTGATGAAGTAAGCGGAATTTTGTATCAAACTAGTCAATTTCAAATTCAAAGAAGCCAACCACTAATTTATTCACAAAAGCCAAAATTAGAAATTAGAAAGGGAGAAAGTCTAGTAGGTTGCAAATATTATAATCGGATTATCCTCTGTCACTATTTATACCACTGAAACTTTTTAAAAGTGCCTACTTTTCTATTGTATTGTCTACGCGTAAAAGGGACAAACGTCATTGAATTTCATTGGATTCCTGATTTCGTATTTTGCATGGTGCTATCTAGTATCCAGTATTAAGTGTCTAGTTTTGGAATAAAATGACATGAGACATCCCAAAATATCCAGAAATTTTAATCAATACTCTCCTCATGCCACGTGCATTTACATTTTACATCCATATTCCATATTACAGTTACACTCTGAACTCTAAACTCTGAACCTATCTAATTTGAAATAGGACAAGGGAATAGAAATGAGACACATTAAACAAGTATATAATAATATAGTGACAATTAGACGTAAACCCGTAAATAATTAAACTTTAATTATTGGGGATAGAAAAAATTGTCGTATGAAATTTAAGGTAGATTTATAAATTACAAATATTGCTAAAACCATAATTTTTCAACAGCTCCTGTGTATAGTTCTTTTGTATCGGCAATGGAACAATTTTTGCGCTCTGCGGTGAATTACAAATTACAAGTATGTACTAATTTACAAATAATTTCAAGAGGTCACAGCATAAATTCAAAGTCATTGATACGCTAAGGCTTCCTCTATTAAAATTTACTGATGACTTTTATGCATTCATCATGCATCATGTATATTATCTAATACTTAGATATATACATAATACATAGATTTTACTTTGGACGAATTTTACTTGAGATTTGAGATCGATAACAGTTCTCAATTAATGTGTATGTATAACACCATAATATGAGAGTGGGCCATGAGTAGATAGTAGAGATATGCATTTTATCATTGTATTATTCAAATGAAAATCAAATCATATTAAGTCTCTTCTCTATTAATATTTAATATTATTGTGATAATAATAAATGTCGTACAGGATTCTCTCCGTCTTGTGTTTCTCATTTACTGTTATGCAAGTCACTTATAGATTTTTGGATAAAATCTAATGACTAATGACACGATAGAAAATGGTCAAGTGTATACAAAACGGAGACTGAGGTCTAGAGTCTAGAGAGACGGTCGGAATGAGAAAACTTGGAGTAAAAGTATTTTCTCATATCTCATATTACACAAATACAAGATACAAGACATAGATAATAGATTATACTTAGATAGGTCCATTACCACTATATACAATACCAAACCACAGAGACTTATTTATGCATGCATAATATATTTCTGTTTACCTAACGTGAACGTCAAGAACAAAGTCCTGTACATTCTACATTGTATAAATACATGCTATATTGCTGTATGCTTTACGTTTCATGTGTATCAGCACCAGCCGATGAAAGAATGATCGAGTTCTCTCGAACCATATTTACATAAATTTATTAAACATTGGCGCAGAAGTCAAGTCCATTCAATTCACCGATGCAGACAAAGTATTTGGATTCTATATCCTATCATAGTTCCATTTACCGTTTCATGTCACTTAACATTTAACTGTGTTCATTACATGCATAATTTAGCTGTTTGTGTCTGTGTTACTCCTTCTGTTTCTGCCTCGGCTTCTGTTGTTTGACTTTCTCGTCGTGTAAAATCTAAAATCTAAAAACGTGAAAGTGATTTTTGATTTTAGATTCGGTAAAAAATATGGAACGGAGGAAATAGTTTAATACTATATTCTTTAGTCTATCGTTTTAGACGGTAGACATTTAGACTCATTCGATTTACCATTTGCCCTTTCATGTTCAAAAGTGAGAAAAGAAGAAGAATTAAGAGCAACTATTTTGATTGAACAGCTTGAGCTTCAATGATGCAGAGAAAATGAGACGATCTCCACATCTCTCTATCATTTTCTTCCATTGTGAATTGTGTATTGTGAAGGAGACAGCATTTACATGCATAATACACCATTTACAGTGTACAAAATAGGGACCTGTGTGCGTTTCTGTGAGGATTATTATTACAAATATCGCACGAGCATGTAAAAAACCAACACCAAAACCAAAGTTACCCAAGGATAATGGGTAACTTTGAATTTAGAATTAAACTCAGAATTGGGGTACACACTACACACTGCACACCGTGTACCGTATGAAGACCCAAGACTCAAGACATAACATGATCGTGCAGTACATTATACATAATATTAGACAACATTCATATCCATTACATTACATTACATATGGATACATGAAAAGAGACATTCGCGACTCATCTTAAGTAAAATCAAGTGAGCATCTAGAAAAAATGTTTTTCTTTGCTATTCTACATACTCCACACAACTATGCAGCATGTACAATGTACAATACACACATGTATAATGTACAATGGTGAATGGCGATAGAGAAAACAGAAATACCACAGTCTATACGGATTCTACATTCTAGATTCTAAATGAATCTGCATCTCTCATATGAGAATTTTAAATAGTGAAAAAAAAACAAGATGTAAAAAAAACAGCAGTCACAGACATAGACGGAACAGACCAAGGTGCTGTAGAACTGAGGAGAGGTGGCCTCAGAAGATATATGCATACATAATACATACATAAATTTATCTACGGCCATGTATACGAATAATGTATATTATGTATTATATGTATGCTAGCTGTGGTTCAACTATGTAACCCTCACTAACTCCTAACTCGGGGAACTATAAACTACATGAGTAGGATTTTACAGTAGATTTACGTATTTTTAGCCTGGTGATGAAGAAGAGCAAGAAGTCAGAGTCAGAGAAATCAGTTCTAGTTGCCAGGAAAGGGGAGAGAAGACGAACAACTTTAAAAAAGACACGTATTTGTGATTTGTACATAGGAAACGTGCTTTATTGTGTAGTGTGTACTCTTCATGCATGTTTTTCTACCTCGTTATTAAGTATATGTGGATCAACAGTGTGTGTCTGTGCTTGAATAATAATAATACTAATAGTAATAAAAACAGAATATAGAAGCAAAATCAAAATCAAAATCAGAACAACCATTGTTATAATAATAATATTATTATTCTTGTTCTTCAATGAACATTAAGATCTCAGTCGTTGTCGTCTTCCTCATCCTCTTCGTTACCTTGGCGTACCAACTACATGATATAATATAATTACAGATGGGTTTTCAGTGATAAAAAATAGCCCATACATTTATTTACATTTCAAAATATTTTAACTTACAATTAGATTGTAAATTATAGGATGTAGTTTCAATTTTGAATTGTTTTATTTTCTCTACAAAAAATAAGTGGTTTTTAGAAATATGATAACTAGTTCCATTCCGAATTCCGAACATTTATAACAATACAACTATCTCAACCATATGCCGTTTGCAATCCAATCTACTGTTTTATTCGTACCTGGACCCTGAATCTTGTACTGGGTTCAAATTGCTCAGAATTAATTTGCAAAAAACATTAATTTAAAGGTGTCTAGTGGGGATCTCTATTGTCTTCATGTGTATATTGTCTGTAGTCTGTAGTGTCCACTCCCATGTGTACCATGTATAATGTGCCTATGAGCTACAAATTGGAGTAAATTTTCTAAATTGCTATACAATCTACAATCTACTCATGTGATAAAACCCTACTCGTGCATGATATTTGATATTCGTATCCAGATTATCCATTATCCATGTTCCATTTTCCATACTAGTGAAAATCAGAGCTAACAACAAGAGTGAAGTGAAAAATATACATGAAACCTGGATACAGAATTACACATAATATATTTATTGTTTGCATACTACAATATAATATAAGACATCAAAGTACACTCAAATATAAATAAATAAATAAATAAAGAGGATGGCGAGTATAAGAAGACCAATTCTCAGTCGGAGAGATCCACATAAACCTCTAGGAATTCACAGCCATCGCAAGGTAATTTACTTGGATTTTGTTAAGAAAACTTTGAACTAATAAACATACTTTCCGCGTAAAGATCATGTACAGAAAATTCAGCTGGTCGAAACAACTACTTTGATTTCTATATTCTGTCCAGTATTCAGTGTAAGTCTATGCCAAAGGGAAAAAATAATAATAATAAAACTTTTCCCATGCAAAAAAGCTACAGTTTACATTATACATTGTAAATTTCAGTGGGATGTGCATAGGGTTTCTGCGAGTTCAAAATTCATGGGAAATTTTGCCCCTCTCACTTTATTTCCATGAGTCATCATGGACGGTTGTGCTTGTATAAATCGTAAATAAATAGACTAAATAGCAGTTCATAAAATATAGGACATGAGTTGGGATTGCCTGTAATATAAATTACACTGATTTTCTTCCGTATATTTATAAGATATAAAACATAAAATATAAAGCTTGGTATTTTTGCTTGCTTTTGTTCAGTCATAGATAATTCACCATTCATCATTCATGTTTCATGATGTCATTCGTTTTCACAAGAAATAATTTGAACATGAATGATTGAAGCTAAAAGAGTAATAATTTGTCTAAAGATAGCCCATTTAATTTTTCTTTAGAATAATGCTTAATATTTAATACCCGTGCATCTTGCATGATCATTGACTTGATTTGACTTTGAATAAAAATGTTGAAAGTAAATTGAGGAAAAGAGACCGCCGCAAATTAATCAACAGGGGCTTCAATAAAAGTGAAATTAACTTGAATACGTTAATCTTTAATCATTGCTAATATAATGAAGAATACAATATGAAGACTTGACTATAAAATTTGCTCCCTTTTTACGGTTATTTCCATTTTCATCCTACCAAGTATCAAGAAGCAAGAGTCAAGAGTCAACAGTTTAGAGCCTAGAGTCTAGAATCTAGAGCCAACAGCTAAGAATTTTGAATTTTGACTACAAATGCTTTTTCGCCATAAAAAAGTTTGGAGGATTGTTCATTTCAGGGGGAAAAGTATGAAAAAGTATATTGTCCAATGTCGGAGGTCGGTGTTCCGAGTCGGAATTCAAAAGTACTTACACGATAAAAACCAACGACAGTCATATCATTCAATATTTTACAAGGAAATTTTTCAACTGTTGAACCTGAGCGAGCAGGAGAGAGGAAAGAGAAGCAGGCACCCTGAGTAAGTAAAGAGAGAGAGAGGTAGCGGGAGAGTGAGTGTGTGTGTATATATTTCTCATGCCAAAATGTAAGCAACTAGTATAAAACTTGAAACTTCACTTTACTTGAAAGGTATTCCGCAGCATTCCCCACTGCTCACTGCTTACATATTTGTGGAAACTTTTAGTTTTATTGCATAGAAACAGAACAAATGCCAGAAATGAGGAAGCAGAAGCCGTAACGCCGTAATGTTAAACTGAACTCAACGTAGTTAGCTCTGTTATCTTTGCTAAAACCTGGATCTGGATCTTACAGAGATAAAGATCAAGCAATTTTAATTAACCATTAACTAGAATATCTACCAATTTAAATGCTGGACTTGGACTTTAGGACAACTGTTTCTAAACCCATGTTTTTCCTTATATTTTGAATTTAGGATTGTTTAAAAATGTCTGTAAAATTTCTCTTTGGAATTTTCTCTCCATTTGTCTTAAATATACTAGATACTAGACTAATCAATGCCTTTAGCTAGCACTAACATAGTGCAAAGAATGTGGACTGGATTAAAAATACTTGTCCTGTGTTGTCTTGTTTTTTTGCAGTTGCGACGTTTGACTTTTGAATTTTGAACTTAAGGACATATCATACATTTCATAGAAACATAAAAGGCTGCACTCAATAGTCAAACGTGAAAAGTCAAGTTTTTAATTCATCTAAAATATTATAAATAATCACTTTAAATGTAAACAAAAAGAATGGATACATATCATTATTATTATTATTATTATTATTAGATAGCGTGTAATGTGCACAAGACTTCAAAATTACAAGCTAATAGAAACTACATTCATTTACTCGCTTCTTCTAAATTTACTTTTTCATTTAATTTTCTATATTTGGTTTCTGTTTTGTGTACAGTGCAATTTTATGGTCTCTTTTATGACTTTTTAAAATGTACACCCTATATACTATATACACACGAAGAATACTATCATATGTCCATAGTCTCTAGTCTGTTCTATAATATCTACAATGCATCATAAGATTCGCTGAACGCTGAATGAGACCGTTTCAATCTCATACTGCGACATTTGAGATTTGAGTTCTGCAATCAGTTCTGGTCCTGGTACTGGTACATTCAATATTTATGTATAAATGTTATGCACTGTAAAAATGTCAACAGTACAGTTTACAGTAGACAGCATAGAGTATACAGTACAATTGAAACTCGGGTACTAGAGCTGAAAGACAAAGGTCATTATTATGATGACGGTCGATTTCTTTATTCTCTATAACATACACACTATACTCTATACACTCTATGCTCTACAGTCTACACTCTAAATTCTACACAACTGTACCTATGTATCTAGCGTCTAGAATCTACAGTCTACAAGGTACCGTCTGAAAAACCCCAACTAAGAAATCTACAAGACATCTGTAACCTACAAAATACGTTTTGTGAGAAGAACGGGAGAAAAGAATGAGCAATGAGCATCCAAAATCCAAACTCCAAACCAACCAAAAGACTCAAAAATTCAATCCGTTCTTTGGAGTTTGGAGCTTGTTCAATTACTATTAAATGTTAAATTCTCGATCCGCGATTCCCGATGATCCTACATTCTTCATTCTATGTATGCACCAATACTAACTAACAATCTGTCTTTTTACAATTTTCAGTGGTTTTTGATTCTTGATTCTTGATTCTGGATACAGAAGTAGCTAGCAGCTTGTAGCACACTCTATTTTGAATTTGTAACGTGGAACACTGTTTTATGCATATAAAGAGCAAAGGTGCTGTCCTGCTTTTTTAACTGAGTACATTATGCATAAGTCGGATTGCTTCACAGTCATAAGACGTCTACTGACTACTTACATTGCACACCGTACATTGTACAATCTCAAAGGAAAGAGCACTACACATGTCTATGGTGGATGGTGGATGGTATGCATATGCAATATGCATATAATATATAGCAGGTGACGTGTACACCTTGCTATAGAATTCTACTGAATATTATTTCATTATGGTTATTACTTTACATGTAGCATGTGCACTGTTACAAGTTAGAGAGTGGAATGTAGAGACTGGAGACTCTCTGTTGTTCTTGTTCTTGAACTATTATATAAACTTGTATTCATATCTAATAGGTACGTTTGTATCAACTTCTTGTCAAGTACCTTGAAGTGGAGCGTCTAAAATTTTTACTAGTGCTCCACAATCTAAAGTTCTCCAACTCAAGTGTCCTAAGGAAACAAAAAGTACTAAGAGCACTCTCACTTTCTTTCACTACTTCTCTCCATGTTCCCGTGTTTCCTCTCTCTCGCTCTCTCCGTCTCTGTCACTGTTTCTGTCTTTGCATGTATGAGTGTTTTTCTCTCTCCTGTTTCTAGAATATGAACATGGATTTGGATATGGATATGTTTCATTCTAAATTCAGTCGTGATTCAACTCTCGAGTCTTGAGTCTTGAATCTCGACTCGTTAATGTGTTACACTAAGTAGAAATACATACTTGACGAGAACTATTTTCTCTCCTTGTCCCTCATGTCTCATGTCTTCATTCTACTTGTACACTTGTATACATACATATATACTAAATATACGTCTTATGTCTTGTGCCTTATGAGGTACGCATCACATCATACAGTACACAGTACACAGGCCAAGTACACATATTCTTACATGAACACTGCATAAAATATCAAAAGTGCTGTACTAGTGTACATTGTGCAAACAATGTACAATGTCTAGTGTCTAGTGTCTAATATGTACAATGTACAATGTTTACCATCTACAATCTGCACGTATCCTCAGTCACTCATTCAACATAAAACCAAGGGGTTACTCAGAAATTCAGAAAAAGTGTCTTCCGGAATTATTCCTACTGTATGACGGGACAGAGGGAAAGGCAATGGTGAAATCCCGGATTTTCGTTTCTTGAATTCGAGCCAAAACCCGGGTTTCCGGTTCACATACATACATCCATACAGAATACAGACAGACATACACAATAAAAATCAGTTGTAGGTTGTAGCCTTGTTTTATCTACTAAAATCTCTTCATAAACACATTGCCTTGAGCCTTGAAGTTTGAAGTTTCAAACAGGATCATATCCTGTTACTCTATTTTTTTTTGCAACATTAGGAAAAGTTTTGCAATTTTAATTCCATTTTTATCATTCCACTAACTTTAGTATTATTCATGAGAGAGAGTGAGATGAAATACATTATACATTACACATGTTTCACGAACAAAATTCTTTTCACAAAACTAAAGTGACATGACACATGATGTTTGATGCATGATATACAGTATGCAGATGCAGATAAAATCAACTACTGCAAAAATAATTGCAGTAGTTGATAAATTTAAAGCAACAGACAACATGTGTAGAACAGAAGATCATCATCGTGTCAATTTTTTTCTACTTTTGTTTCTTTCTTTCATTAAAATATTATTTTAGCTTTTGACTTTTATATAATATGTGAAGAAACAACAAATATTGCATTTGCATAATTCTTTCTCACCAGACAACAAACAAACAATCTAACAATAACAATATGCTTCATTGTTTTGTATTGTGTATTGGGTATTGTGTGCAAGGCGTAAAGAAATACAAAATACAGATCCGTATTTATGTGTTACATAATGTGTAATATCCGCGCCCATGGCCTAGATAAAGAGAAAAAATCTTGGATTATGAATGAAGAATGCATCGACGACATGGAGCGAGCGATCACGAAAAGAAATTTCTCACGGATCTTTGTCTTTTTTCTCTCTGTCTTTATTCTTTGTGCCTGTCTCTGTGTCTGTAACCCTAGGTCTATTCTATTCTCTTTCTTCCTTTCTTTCATTCTTCTCTTTTGCAAAGTATGTATGAGTGTTGGTTGTGTATCAACTAAAGTAGAGGAGAAAAAACTGTGTACATGTTGTAAGTACACAGAGTTGAGTCTTGAGTCCTAAACTGAAAATAGTCGATTTTGCGCACATCCTTTTTTTTCTCTGTATAAAGTCATGTACACTGTATGCAGCATACTTGAGCAGAGATCTACAGTCTAGAGCCTAGAGTGTACTAAACTGTGTACAGAATACCGTACAAACTACAAACAGAGAGAGAGAGTTTTGACTTTTGAGCTGCTTGCAAACTCTACATTCTACGTGTATTCACAAACACACATTATATAGATACCAGAAAGTCAATCCTTGTAGAAAGAGGACGGGAAGCTCTTTAGAAAATAAGAGCGAACAACTGAGTAAGTGAATGAGAAACTGAAGAAGAAGAAGAAGAACAAGACGACAGAGAACGAGAAAATGAGAAAAAGACTGCTGTACATTGTACATACCTCGATTTTACTTTCTAGTTTCTAGATGCTAGATTCTCGCTTGTTCAAGCATTCTTTTCCGTCTACAAGTCCAGTATAGAGTCTAAAGTATGTATAGGTTTCTACATTTCTACATTTCCCGTAGTCGTTTCTTCGACTGAGTTGACCGACACTCAACAGCCAACAGCCAACATTGGAAGCTGCAAGTTGGAAATAATGGCAATACCATTATTTTAAATCATTTACGTTTCCCTTCGTCCTCTTTAAATGAGCTTAAATATTACCATAGTTAAAGATGAACTGACTCTCTCCTCTCTCCACTTTACATTCACACCTCGTACTCATAAAAGCTTCCTTCATAATTCACAAAACAATGTAAAATTTCCATCATTCCTCACGTTTCCCTCCATTCCTACTTTCCACATTCTACATGACTACATATATAAAAAATATAAAAAGGGATTTTAAACTCAATCAGCTATAAGCTATAACGTACCGTATACGGTATACCGTACAGTTTTCGACTGTTTTTATCAAAACTTGTTAAAAATTCCATTTATTTACAGCATTAGAGTTTTTACAACTCTGTGCGATACGGATACGAATACGACGATAAGACTCTTATTTGTTTACCGTTTACCATTTACCTACAAAACCTGCAAAAACCCAACATCACGCAGTACAAAGTACTCAAAGTTTAATGTATAAAAATAGAATGGAATGCACTCAAATAGTTTTTTAAATTGTAGAAATATTATCTGTAATTGTAGAAATATTATCTGTAATTTTCAAACCAGCTTGCTAAAATTCCTTACAAAATATAGAAACTCGGATTCCGTCCATAAACGGTAAAACATAAAACATAAAACGGACCATTGTCCACAACATTTTTTCACCATGATTACAAATTGAATAAAGAAATCTGTGATCTATCTATCTATCTATCTACGTCGTAAAAGACTCCGACTCGAGGAAAACTCTAAAAAATTTATGAACCATACTTTTTAGGATTTAAAACTATTCCAACTTTCTATACGTGAAGAATTATTGCAATTAAAAAACTTTTACAATGAATAATCTGTACTATGTAGTGTGAAAATTACTTTACACTTTTTGTAATACATACGAAAACTGTAACTCCTGCGTACATCTAGTTAAAATTTTATCGAGTCCACTTTTTTTAGCCAAAATATGCCCAAACATTTTTACATAAAAAAGGACAACAAACTTTTGTGTTTTTAACTTGTGAGATTCAATAAATTATTCACTGTAGAAAATCTTGAGAAGAAAACTTTAGGAAAATCTGGTTTCTGATTTTACTCTTGTTCGTTGTTATACTTTCTCTTCAAAGTGGATGGTATAAGTATAATTTAAAATCTACACCTCTTAGAACTATTGTCCTCCTTAGAACATTATAACACGTTCTCGTTTCTCATATTCTGTCAAAATCATTTACTTTCCTCTCTCCACGGTTATGAAAGTTCAATACCCTGCGTTGTCATTAATAGAAAAAATTACGGTTTAAGGTACAACAGAATCGAAAGTTATTTATTTATTTATTTATTATTTTCATGTACTTTTCTCAATCATTCTCATCAGACTGATATTAAACATGTTTGTTAATCATTATTACAAGGAGGGGATGCGTAAAGAAATAAATATGTACATAAATAAATTAAGAACTGAATGAGTTTCTCGAATTAACAATTGAATTTATGCACATTGTACATGAGGGAAAACAGGAAAGTCAGAGTCGGAATCGAAATCGGAATCCACTCATATTATCAAGTAATAATGAATAATGATTATTAAAGGAAATGGAGAGAGAATTAGGGAAACGGGATAAATAATTACAAGTTGAGAATAAACTTGAGTTTAAGGGTTAATGATCCATGTGACATTTTGTTTGCTTTCCCTCTACACCAAAGACGTAATACACACATACGAGTTGTAGAATGTATGTCAATGTGTGGACATTGAATATTGGACGTAGGTATATGCTACTCATAGGTGTTTTAGGCATTTACATTGAACTTTATGTGTGAAGAAATGTGCCATTTTCCCTCAATGTATAATATTATACAATCTACAATCCACAGTCTAACGAGTAAAGTAGTCCAGGTAAAACCTCGTAAGCACAAACACACACACGTTATATTTGTACCAAACCAAACACTAGATGTAGGATGTAGGCACATCTTCCAATTTTCACTACTTTCTCTTTTGCATTTAGATACAGGAACAGATACCAACTCGACAAACTATCTATCAAGTACCAAGTCTCTACTTTTGTACACATCCTCCACGTACACAGAAAACCGTCATCTTTTTTTCTATACTGTTTTTACTGTTTACCCGTCAACATTTTGTCCACAGCCTACACTTTATTCCGCACATGTATGATATACATGTTGTTTACAAATGATAATGATAATACGAGTCAATTCGTGAATTCTAATTTAAAATCTCACATGGATTTTCCGAATGGCTGGAGAACTAGAAAGAGAAAAGAGGAAATAACAGAGTCAAAGGAAGTCAGACTGATTCCGTCAGTTTAGAGTTTAGAGTATAGAATTTCGAGTGGAGAGAGACTAGAGACTTGTAACTTTTTAGCTTACATGTTTATTTCCACACAGACGTGAGGGAAAGTGAGTCAATGTAAACGGTGAATAGTGAACGGTAAACGCAGTAACTTTGAGTGGTTTCTCTCACTATATGCTATACTTCCTTTGGATCCGATATCCAATGCCAACAATTGCGTGAATTTTGATACTCTTTTACTAAACCGGAAAGGAAACATTGCAAAATGTTTTTGTACCGTACTGCAAATTTATAGTATGCACAATGTACAATGTACATGCTACATGCTACATGTAGATATGTATGGTATACGTGTATTCTAAAAGTTCCATGTTTCATTATAGATATTTTTCAGCACAACTCATGAAACACGGAACATGAAACACAGAACATATTATAGAACATGGAGCACAGTATAAAGTAAAGTAACTTGTGCACGCATAACTTGTTTACTGTTTATCTCTATTTCCATAACTCTTTCTCTTTACTTTCAATCTACATCTAATAATATTCTATATTCTATGCTCTATACTCTATATCATAGCCAAAATACTCGTATGTACTCTCTACTCTGTATAATATGAACCATAGACCATACATTATATTTATTTATTTTGATTTCTAGTCAAAAGTTTGTGGTCTCTTGTCCTTTTTTCATGCGCAAAAAAAAGAGAAAAAGACATAACATTTCCAACTTTTTGCATGCTTGACCTTAATCCATGAGTAAAACAGGTTGGAAACTTGACTATAAACACCAAGTTAACTTTTTCTCCTTTGTTCGTCCAATCTCAGCACTCTAAACTCTCAACTCTAATTTGCATATAACTTTTGGCACATATGCTTTATTTTTTCTTGAGCCATTTGTCTTTCCTAACCAGGACTATGTAGATCCAGTCACTTCCTTTTCAATTCAACACCTTCACCACCCATTTAAAAGGATAACGGATCACAGTTCAAAGTGTTTTTATCCAGTCAAACAAACAGTGACAACAATTATTTATTATTCACTATTTGTACTGACAAACGTCATTTCCTACTCAATTAATATTATTACCTTCTATCTATTATCTATACATCTATCCCATATTCAGCATATTCTATACTCTACAGTATATACCTTTACTCTACAGTTTCAGCTCACGGATCGAAATCAGAAAAAGGTACATCAAATCTATATACAATACCACATTTTTATATTACAACACACTCAAATATCTGTACTTCTGTACTTCAACTTTAGCTTTAACTTTACGCAAAAAATATTACTCATTTGAAAAACGTTAAAATTTTATTCTATAATTTTCACACACTCGTCAGTATGCATCATTTCTACACTTTTCTCCCAAATTCTCAATACTCAATGCATGGCATTTCCTTTTATAGTTTAGAGTTTAGAAACACAGTTTCAAATTTCAAATTGAAATCCAATCCAAAATCCAAAACACAACTAGAGACTAGAGCAAAGAATTTCCTTTTTACTATCCAATTTAAAGTCAATCAGATTTTGCTCATAAAATCAAGAAATTATCCATAGCTAAAAAGTTGGGTCGTCTCAGCATTCCATTGCATTGCCTCTGTTGATGAATAATGAATTATGGCATAAAGTTTTATGCTACACAATGTTGAATTTAGGATACATACACAGAACACAGACAAGCATGTTCAATGTTCACATATACATTATACATACACATGTACAGGATCAAAAGAGTAGAGTAAAGTGAAACTACCTGAATACTGAATATCCTCAGTCCTATATTCTATATTATGGGATACTATCCTGTTTTATGGAAGGAAATGGAGAAGGGAGCAAAGAGAAAAGGTCTTATTAAATATTCCAAGCTAATTGTTATTTCCAGCGTCTTCCATGCAATCTTGAGACTTTTGACAGCCATTCGCGTTTCTTGGTTGTTTTTTTTTACGTTTCCTTTTCCTTCTCCTTCCAGCACGCATACACGATCCACAATCCACATGCATTTCTATGCTCTTCCTATACTATAGATTTATATGGTAGTATCAACCCCGTAAATGTTGTATGTTGTATGTAGTAGGTAGAAAATAAACCATTTGACCTAAATTGATGGATTTATTAGTAATACTAGGACCAGGACTAGTACTAATACTAAAACTAGTACTATTACATCTTCCACTTGTTTCCTTTCGTTGGTAAAAAAAATAGAAGGAAAAAAGTCATTGTCTGCACTCTGTTGTACTGTCAACTGTAATTGTGTAGGGTAAAAGACACAACTACGTCTAAAATTTAGTGAAACATGAGTGTGAGTCCTACTAGTGACTAGTATTTTATGTAGATCGTGGAACTCAGATTCTCGAGTCTAGAATCAAGAATCCAGAATCTAGAGTAGCAAGAACCCTGTTTAGTGATTTTAAAGTGTCGTGTCATGTGAACATGTGCATTAATGTGTATTGTGTATATACGTATACTGCACACTGTACGTAAATGTGTACGTGTATGTGTATGTGTGTACTCTGCGTAGCAATGGAAAGAGAAGGGGAAAGGACTATGTAATATGTAGGTTAGATTTACAAAAGTACTTTGTGTACTTTTGTAGATTGTGTGTATACACATGTACAATTTACATGGATAATGGATATGTTTATATGTATATGTATGTACAAGCAGCAAGCACTTCGTCACCGACGACTTTCACCATCTACTTTCTTTCCACCCCTGTCCTACTCTATAAAATAGAATTTGAATTGAACTGAGGTAGAATAAAGAAAGAAAGAAAGAAAGAAGAAAGTAGTAGAAAGTATGAGGTAGGTGGACTGAAGAGAAATAACTAGGAGGAATCATGCATAGGTATCAGAAAGTAGAGAGTAGAAAGTAGAGAACCAGAAAAGTATGGTACAGAGTAAAAGTATATACTATATACGACATCAGTATACCCAAAAGTTTTTCCAAGTTTGTGCGAGTATAAAATGATGTAGATTTCACGTATACATGAATTGGAGTTGAAGTTTTGCGACTTGGGGCAGCAGAGAGCAGAACAGTAGCAGCAGCAGCAACAACATATTATTTTATAAGTGTGTGTATAATATATACTATACACCTAAATACATGTATATACAGCTATACGTATGTGTATGTGTATATTATACAGGCCGTTTTTGCAAAATTTGAAAGCATGTACTGGATACTTATGTCAGGGCCTGCGAATAACTCTACAGGCCCTTGTCTAGTTATATGGTATAGACACTAGACAACTTCAACTTCTTGCTGAAACAGCCTGTTCTTTAATATAAAGTGTACTGGTTGAATATCAATATACACGTTTTTTCACCATAAGCATACTTTTCTTACTACATTTTGTACTAGTAACCGAATCCATTCTACACAGTACACAATACAGATTGTCCTATATATGACCGACTACTAACTATATTCTACTGAACACTATAAACATATAGGAGAGAGAAACATGGAGAAAGAGACGCACATACATACATAGCTAATTCTAGACGAAACGGGCATTTCACCTATACGAAATAAAGAGAACTTGCGCGTTAAAGCAATCGATACACAACCGGCAAAGGAGCTGGGCTACAGCACTGTACTACTCATACTCCCCCGACGAATTCAGTCCAACTACGGAAATCTATTTTTCTCTTTTATCCAGCCTATACATGTTTCTCTAGACTCCTTTTTCCAGTTCAAGTTGATAACCATTGTCCATTGTTGTCGAGTTCTCGAAGGGCTCGTGGATTTTATGTGTGTGAAAGAGAAGAAAAAAAAGTGTGCTGGTGTGTGTGTGTGTGTGTGTGAGGTGCAACGGTTAGAATTAAGAAAACTGGAAGGAAAATACGTATTATATAATGCATATTTTACTTCATGAGCAAAGAGAAAAACAAAAAAGATAAAATAATAAAAGAGAGAAAAGAAATGTCGTCTTACTCTTTCTCATATCCTGTCTCATCATGTCTTGATTTCTGACAAATAGTTTTCTTCAACAAAGTAAAATCCAACGCATCTTTTTTTAGATTAACTATAGAAAATACTAAAAAGTTGAACAATATAATATACAAATATTATAGTTGTGCATTAAAATAAAATAAAATTTGGCAATGTGAACCCTCCAAGAAATCACATGTGAAATAAATTCTCCAGCTCTACTTTCGGAATATGTACTCTAAAACAATAAATTTTCACACGCATTTTTCAATAACAATCTAAATTAAACAGTGTGTATGTTTCTATCCTCATTATTATTGGCATCGTATTAGTATTCTTTGTTTGTGTATTTATTTTTGATTCAACTACCTACTTTTATTTTTATTTTGACCATGGGAAAAAGGATGGAGAAAATTGTTGGTGTCCGATAATATTGTTGAAAAATAGTGATTTTTTTTTTCATCAGAACATTTCTAATGCCTAAAACAGAGGAAAACATGATGATGCAAAATTCCAGTTACGTCAAATTAATTGGAAAGTGTTGCTACTACATTAAAAATATCCAAAGATAATTGGAAAATTGAAAAATTAAAATATTATATTATTTTTTAGAATGAGTGCAAATTTAGTAGCAAATTTTTCTCAAGTAATTTTGAATAAATAGTGAAACAAAATATTATTTTATGTGTTAATTTTCACAATATAAAATGATATGAATGTATATGTATACAATCTACAGCTGACGTTAATGTGCTATCGCCATGATCATCTCTAATCTATATTTGCACACATATATACATACCATACATTCGACCACACTGGAATGAACCAGAATCGAAATTAAAATGTGGTTCTCTGATAATAAAAACAAGAAAATCAATTTTACTCCTTCTTGTTCTTCTTCTACTACTACAACAACAACCAGTACAACAACTAGTTCTTCAAATTCAAACCTGTGTTGTTTTAAAAAGTACATCGATTTACCAAGTTGTTGTATTATTTGTGTAACTAAATTTTCAACTGTAAATCCGAGCTCTTAAATTGATTCCCATACATACACATACCCCCGTACCAATGAAACTGACATTGAGGAATTTCCCTTTGTGGAGAGGATATATATATAGGATAACTCCAAAAAGTGACCACAATATATTACACAATTATATTATTGTTTTGTGAAAGAACGGAAAAACAACATCAGCTACAACAATAGAATTGTGTGTGTGTTTGTGTGTTTATGTATATCAAAATAAGCCTTGTTTTTATTTGGCTAATTTAGTGGTAGCAGCAAGTTGCATTTTATCCAGTTTACTCCTATTATAATATAGGCAAAATCAAATGGCAATACTCGTGCCAAGAGTTGTTATGATACGTGTACTTAACGACGACAAGACTGAGCCAAATTGAGGGACGTTGAGCCTGACACAGGAAGTGTCCAAAAAAATATGTTGAAGTGACGTTCAATGTTATCATTGTTGCTCTCCGTCATCTTTTTTTCCTTCTCTATACATATAAATTATTTTCAGTGGTTGGACAAAAAACCACAGTGTTACATTTTTCAACATAAAAACATATTCGCTCTTCATGTGTGATTATTACTGAGGGTGTGAGTAATTTCTTGGTCTCGTGCATAGTATGTATAATGTACGTGGGTTTCTTTTTCAATTTCCCTTTTCATAGAATTTTATAACTATTAAAATTGGAAGTATAATAAGTATGATCAATAAGTACTTGGTTTAAATTTTTTACTTTTGGCAGAGTAAAAATTTATAATATATACCGGAGCATGATTTAAAATACAGGTTTCTTTCTTTGGAAAATAACAATTTAGAACAAATAATGCTTGATAATGAGATTAACTTCACAACACATGCCTACATTTTACTTTCACCTTCCTATATACCTATGCATGTGCTTTGCTTTATTGCTCAACTAACGATAATGCCATCATACACACACCATTTCTAATATTCTTCTGATTCAATTTTTAAATCGATCCTGGTAATTGGTAATCATTATTTTCATATTTAAAATTTTAATCTTTTATTTCTAACCGTTTTACTACTCTACACAATTTTGCATACCACACTCACACAAAACAATGAATGTAAAAACTTGATTTGCAAGCATAATGTTACTGTTTTTCCTGAATGAATGAAAGTCAATCTAGCACTGAAAAGTAATAAGATGAATAATAAATAGTTACTATGTTGTAGTACATGTTTTTGTGTGTCTATAGTGTGTAGTGGTCACAAACAAATACACAAATAGTTTTAAAAAACATTGAAACCTTGGAATTGATCCTTTGTTTTCCTGTAATCCTGTAGTTTCTAATTAAAATTGTTGAATAACAAACCGCGCAAATTCCTCTAGTCCTAAAAACATAACAAATTACAGCAAACTAAAACTTTAAAATGACTAAAAAAAGACTTTCATAGAAAGCTTCATTGTTCCAAACCCTTTAATTTTATGTATATGTATGTATGTATAATATAGATACAAAATATTATACATATCATTTATTGCAGAGTACAATATTGTACTCTAACACTCACTTATAATTAGTATTATGATACTTCTATTTCCATAAAATTAATGATACTTTAAATATACTAATAATTTAAAAAAAAAAATGTATATATGTAATGTACACAATACCTTCTGTACATATTATAAACTCTCTCTTAATCAGAGTTGTATGTAATATGTATAATGTTTTTGTTTTATTTCTTTGTTTGTGTGATTGTGCACATCCTTTCAAGATTTATGTGGAGTCGTGAAATCAATCACTTCAAATGTCATGTGTCATGAGTGCTTGCCTTTAAATACTATTCCTCTTTGCTACCCTCTGTGCTATATTATACATGTCATGTCAGGGTATCACTGAAAGCGGACTCAAAAACTCAAGAACAAAAAAAAGTATGCATGACATTGTACGAACGGAATTGAAAAATGGAATATGATGGGATACAATGGAGATGGGTATAATAAGCTGTTCACTCAGGTATACTTCCCTCCCTGTTCCTCGATATTTAATAAATAGGCCACTAAATGTTGACTACATATACATAATAATATTATTATTACCCTTTATCAAAAATTCAACAACCCTAAACGTTGTTTACTTTGTTTACTTTTCAAAATTTAATTGAACCTCCATTTCAAGTACACTTGAAATCATTTCAAACGTATTGTATTATTATTATTATTAGTTTATCAAAGTTTATTGAATATATCCCACTATTCGAGATCGTTTGTTTTGATAATTATTATAGGAAAAAGTAAAATGTATGGATTTTTAAAACTTTGGTCATAAGACAAATGCTTTGGAGGATAAATTTTTTTACACATGTTTAAATTATGTTCAGTATTATGGAGAGATACAAGATACAAGATAAGCCTGTAGTAAATAAATATCGAGTGCATATATACATAGTAAACAAAATGTATATAATATGTATATATAGAAACAGTGAACGCTTTGAAAAATTTCCGTATTGTTAATTGTTGTGTTTCAAGTAAGTTGGGCGCATGGGAGAAATTTTTACATCTTGTTGTATTCCTTTCAAGACACGGGATGGCTATTGGTAATTTATTTATACATGCTGCATGATTAATTCGTGTTTACAGTATTTCTAATAATCCGTGTTTACCATACTTTTGGCCTGCATTCCATAGTCTACTCTAATTGATATCCGAATTTGTGCTTGGTATATTATTGTATGTACTAGATCTAATTATAAATTTATTGCTTACATCGATACTCGATACAGATATTCTAAATCATAATACAACTGAGGATTTTGATATACTTATGCATGTATTATTATTGTGTCATATATTTACCTTTCTATAAGCAAAATTTTTGAGCAATCTATTTTATGCTATTTAACTTTGCAATACTTGGTCTGGATGAAAAAGTTAGAAAAAGTACTTGAAAAAAAACATTCTTAACCTTTAACTGCTTAACAACTGTGCATGTACATGTACAAAGAGATAAACAAACAAATATTAGAGGCATTATTTGTAAAGAAGTTTGACGTTTGATCATCTCTTGTGCATTGTATAAAATACTATAACTCTTGCAAAACACTTTTTTTTACTGCTTCATCAACTGGAAACTTGAAACTATATAGTTTCAAAATGATGAATACTTGTAGATTTAGTTATTTAAAAAAAAAAATAATACATATTCATACTTCATGTTTAATTAATTATACAGAGTTTTTGGTAGAAATACTATAGAGAAAGTATAGTAGAAAAAGGTAGAATACATTTTAGTCGATTGATTTGGCTCAAGGTTAAACGTATTCACATGTCCGTGTGAGTATCACTGTATTTGTAGTACACACACAGTAAACTACTGTACATAATGCTTCGTTCAACAGTATAAATTATTCCTCATGGAATTTTGAATGACGAAAGTACTGCTCGTTCCTGTATGTTGTAGAGATATTTGTACATGAGTGTGTGTAATATTTATAGACATATGTATGTCTTCATTCCTCATGTGTATTTGAGTACCTTTTACATCTATGCATGGATGTATCTTTCTTTCAATGTTGTTGTTGTAGAGTAAAATGCTTACTGTATAATATTCGTATACTCTCTCTTTCTGTTCATAACCGAATATTTGTGAGACACGATCCCCAGCACACACATTTTTTCGCAATTTTATGAATTATATCTTACTATAAATGTAATGTAATTGTCGTATCATATGTGGATGATTATTACTATATATATATTACATTTTTACATTACATCCTATATCAGCCTATCTTTTATTCACTTTTAATAGTTAATTACATGTAAATTTAAGAATATAATAATATTATATTTTACCGTGTTTTTGAGCAATTATAACATACAGTATGCAAGAATGATAATTAATATTATGACATTACTTATTGTGTATCCAAAAAATCATAATTTGCAATGCGATATATTATGAAACGTCTTATTAATAATACTACACTATATTATTATAGATTAGTACTAATTTCAATGTTTTTTCCCTTAATTGTAATGTGTAGGGCTCAGCAGACTCGACATACTCGCAACCATCATCTGCTGACCTGTCTCTGGACGAAGAAAGAGAAGTTCTAAGACGAGAAACAGAACGGCAAGCTCTGACTCAATTGGAAAAAGCACGGGTAAGTATTGGCGTGTTCAAAAAGTAAATTTTGGTTCCGTAAATATATCCTTGAAATTTCAAACGAGTTGCACGAGAAAA
>JAQGBH010002533.1:0-23986 GCA_034698265.1 Sminthurinus aureus
CCCAATTGCTCCCCCAGGGAATTAAAAATCCTTTCAGAATCCGTTGACAAAATTCAAAAATTTTGAAAACTGTCAAAGTTATTCATCACCAAAGTTATTTTTTTTCTGCATGAAATGAAATCTAAAAAATTGCCCCACCCACAAGGGGTGGAATTGTTAAATTTTTCTTCCATCAAAACTAACTAATTTCAACATGGAGAATCCGAATATAAACTCAAAAATGAAATTTTGCATTTGACTTATGTGGCTGGTGGGTCCTATTTAAAGCTGCTGGTACACGTATAATATTATTATTGTATCCCTACTTCCACGCAAAGTACATGCGTTTCATATACTATGTACATGTTTCCCATGTTCTCTCTCTATCTCCCTTTAGTTGTAATTCTGTTGTGCTAAGCAAAGCATCACTTCTTTTTGAACGTGTGTGAATCGTGTGAATAACTGAATTGTTGTTTTAAAAATATCATGTCTTGATCTATCTCTGTCGTAATTATTATTATCGATATATAATTACTTAATACCCCTCTATAACAGGTGAAAACTATATACTCTCCAAAGTTTAACTAAATAAACTTTAAACTATTTCAAAGAAGATTGTTTTTTGTAAGTCTTACTTTTCCTTTTTTTTCAAACAAACAAACTTAACAAAATAGCACAAAAAAGCTCTTTATAATATATTGTGATTAAATACTTATTTAAATAATATATAAATATATTATATTATATTTTTTATTGACATTTAAAAAATAATAAGAATAGTATAATAAAGGAAATGATATTATTATATTTTAATTACTAATCCTGCACAGTTTACGATTTTGTAAAGGAATCAATCAAGTGCGTTTTATTCAAGTGTTTTTCTAATTGGAATTTAAAGCTACATAATATATTTAAATACATTGCACAAGGCACAAGACCAGGAACAACTTCAAGAAATGTGATTTACAATTTACAACAATAATTATATTATTCTTATGTTACTATAAAAGTTGATCACGCTTTAAAAGAATTTTTATTTTACCGATCGGAATTGGATTTATCTCACAAAAACTAGTAGTTTTAAACTACTTATCTTCAAGACCGTGCATCATACATCATACATAATATATAGTTTAAAGTTAACTAAAAATTTTAACTTTGTGTTAAATTGTGTATCTTCATCTATAATTAAACTATCTGGATGTCATTTCTTCAGGATTCTGGAATAACTTGAAAGTTTTAGTGAATCATTAAAGTTTTTACTAATTGTCAAATACCAATAAAACATTTAACGTGTGCTACACAACATACAACAACAATTAAGTAACGATAAAAGTGAATGGTACGTGCCAAAAATAAATAAATTACAAAATTCATTGATTACTACTACATTAAATATTAGCTTCAACTTTTATAATAATGTTATGTATTTTTTTAACTCTCCTTTAAATTGTTGTATAATAATATATTGTGACAAAGACGTTTGAAGTGTAACAGTCTTGTACAATATTTCCTCTCTTTTTGTATAAGATTTAAGGTGATTTTAAAAGTAAACATCTATTGAATTGTTAATTTAGTCTTGAAAAGAAAGAATTTTAAAGCAAATGCAGTACAAGTAGTAAAGTTAGGAATTTTTGAATACTTTGATTAAGTGTTAACTTTTGAATAATAATATTTGAAATACATTACAATAATAATAATAATATATTATTATTCCATTTCATTTATTCATGTATTATTTGTTTATTTTATCGTTTTAAAATAGGTTTTAGAAGCTTCGTGTTACTTTTATACATTCATGTACTGTACTACTGAATAGATGATTAGGTGAAGAATCTTTTTTTTTACATATTAAAAACAGGATTTGAATATCCATCAGTTCCAAATTCCAAGGGACAAAAATAGATTTTGTATTAGTCATCTTTGTAATGTATATATATATATACACTTATTTGATTTCTGGTAGTCTTCCCTCATGGTATTCTTCCTACTATTTAGTTAACGTTTCCTACAGTTAAAGTTTCAAATATATAAGAGAGAAAGAGAGAGGCTGGAACCAACAATAATGTAGAGTCAAATTGACATTCATTTTTTTAAAATTACTATTATTTCTATTATAGTATAATATAATCATCTCTACAGAAATTTAAATAATAAAGTGTTAATAATTTATTTTTTCTTTATATTTTGTGATCAACCAACAGTGAAATCAACAAAGAAATAGCAAACAACTGACTGGTCTTCCCATACACATTTTGTGCCGAATATTATAAAACGTTTATTGGATATTGTTTAGTTTTTTCAAATTGGATTTTACTTTAAAGGTAAGAGACCGACTAAGTATATTATTATGAATATTATAATATTTCTTCTATTTGTGTGCATGCATGTGCATAATTAAATCAGATTTATCTTCGTTTACATCATCATAATATAATCAGATTCATCAGGTGTATAATAATTGCTTGTACATTTTTGTGCATCAAAAATGAGTAAAGTCTTTTTCCTGTGTGTTAAAATAATTTATTATTATGCATGCAACTAGTGATGAATGAGTTTTTATACAATAATAAGTAGTGTCATTATAATCTTTTGTGTGTTTGTAGTGTGTATAGATATTATATTGGATGTCAATGTGTGAAGTCACATGTGTCATGCATTTGTTGTTGATGTTGTAATCTGCGAAAAGCGTAAACTCAATCAGTATAGACAAATCATGAAGATCACGCAATCCTTTTTTTTTTTTTTATGCGTTGCATCCTCTCTGCTCTTTGTTTTGTATAATATTATTATCATATTATGCACATACTACATACTATGTACTTATACATTTTAACTGTTACTTCACAGTCATAATATCATAGTGAATTGTGACTGCATAATATGACTACACGAACTTGTACCTTGTTGATATTGATAATGAACGAAAGATATTTAATGTATTCTCGTATATTATTATTATAGTGTGTGTAGTACTTACAGTAGATACATTGACCAATATAAGCCCCATTAATGAACTCTGATATTGTATAGACAACGTGTGTACAAAAAAAAATGTTTATAATGTTTTTATGATTAATTTCATGATGGAAAGGTAGACAAACTGTTATAATATATATACATGTGCACTTTGTGTAGTTTTTTTAACGTATATAATTTTTTTACTGTATGTTTTAGGATTTAGGAGAATCGTCTGCACTTTTTATGCTATAGACAATCATCATTCTATTTTATTATTTTCATTCAAAATAAGAGTTTTTAACCTATAGGTATATTTCATAGTACAGACTATATTAATACTGTCCCGTGGTGTAGACATATATAATTGACATTAAAAATTCGGTATTATTGGATATCATAAAGTTAATAATCATAGCATGACAACAGGCAACAAAAATGTTTTATAGAGAGAAGAGAGTGGAAAATAAATACTTGGGTTTTTGTTTCCGCTTCCGTACTATACGAATAGATATATCTGAATGAATATTCTTCGGGGAATGAAAATATTCTCAAGCAAGAAGCGCATTCTGACGAGGAAAGATAAGGCTGGAGAAAACTGAATCGAAGGTGGCGCGCACCGAAAATTTTTTCGGTCTCTGTTGCTCTCCCTGGTTCTCAGACTGGATAACTTGCACTTTCTCTGTATGAACTTGTTTCCGAATGATGGCAGGACGAAACGAGTAACCAAAACCCGAGCAGTTTATTCTCCAATCTCTCCGATCTTCTGTTTTTGTTTAAAGGAGCATCAGATTGTACTAGTATATATTATTATACAGCTATTTTTGATCTTGTACTGAGATATATTTCTCTCTTTTTCTCTCTCTCTGTTCTGTTTTTACTCTTACTTAAACTGATGCTGCTTGATGAATGTAGTAGTAGTAGGGAACATAAATACGTGTGTTTAAATGTATATTCTATAAACATGCCTTACATTCATTCACAGTAAAACTGTGAAATTTGATCTGTACATGCCTATATTTTATTTCAACTAATTAGTTTTAATACTTACAATTCGGATGTGAAGGTCTATGTACACGAAAATGTATTCCTTTTATTTACAAGTCGTGCTCGTATCACTGTGACATGAAAAGTAAATAGAAATATTTTAACTTGTGTTAGTGATCAACAGTAACAAGATACATCTACCTTTTTGTGTAGTAGTAGTAAAGCATGTATTATTATTATTATTATTGTCTAAAGACTAAAGACCAATTCCGAGTTTAAACAAAAAAAAAACACTTGAGTAAATTAGACATGGATATGTGCAAAAGTACGATTTATTTACACGTCTTTGTATGCAAAACGGTTTTGTTTTTGTTACAAATAGTGCGTATTGTGTATTTAAATACATACAAACACACGTGCTTCTAATCATTAGCACTTGAAATACGATTAAGTGTACAGTTGATGGGGCTATAATTGTTTGACAATGTCTGATAAGTTGATAAGTGTTTAGTAAATAGCATGTTGACACGTATAATAATAATAATGTATAAATCATGTACATAAATTATTATAATATAATATGTACACGATAATATAATATGTACACGTAATTCAAAGTAATGTCATACTAAACTGTTAAGCTTTTTTTTTTTTAGATTTTTTACGACAGGTTCATAATAATATAAAGGTATTCCGACTGTGGTAAACACGCAATGTCTACCTAATGTCAATATTAGAATCTCATTATGCTAATATTATATCTTTCGTTATTGGTGTACAGTTTGCATTGGTTGTGGTATACAGACGCTGAGGTTAGAATTTCAATGTACAGCATGGCTTATATTTCAAAATTTACTAATAGCACCTTACCTTCCTTCTTCCTATCTTCAAATTACTTCTCTTCCTCACATCACAGATTTTCTTTTGGACCCTTGTTAAAAATGCATGAAAAAAATTTGTATGATCAAGAATGGGAAACATATAACAACGAGATTTGGGTATGGTTAACAGCTTGTTTTGTTTAATTTTTTTGTGGATTTTTTTTAAATTTTGTATGATGTATTACTATTTTGTTTTTGTTTTGTTATGTTTCTCTTTTTTTTTACCCGAAACAGGGTAAAATAAAGTTATTGTACCTTCTACGCACTTTAAAATAATTTGTTATTATTTTAAAGTACATAGAAGTTCGTATTGCTGTGCCTTGACTAAAAAGCGTTTTTTTTAATCATTGCTAGGAAGCGTTGCTGTGAATGCATACACACACAAATAGCGGTACTGTTTTTGCTAAAAACAATAAGTAAATAAAACAATGATATAATAATAGTAATAATACATTGAATTTACTATGAAATAAGTTAACGGGTTTTAATGTCATTTTAAAAGTATTTGTTTCCATTAAATGAATATCACTTCATTCAAATGAGACTGAAAATGGTTGTCTTGAAGAGTATGATATACTTTTGAAATTAAATTATTTTCATTAGAAAATAGAAATTGTCTGCAAAATAATGTATTCTATTTCTTCGTCGAGTTTTCCCAGTCCTATATTATGTAGTTGTTTATAAATTGGGAGCATTTGTGTGAAGTTCTGCGCAAAGTAATTTATTGCTTGAAATGGCCATTTCCAAATACTCTGGATTCCGATTTTCTCTAAAACAAACTATGTTGGAAGGGAATAATGCTATACGGGTGGAATCCGAAGGATGTATTTGGTGGCAGCTAAACATTTCATTTGGCTTGGCTTGAGAAAATGCACAAAAGAGATATCTGTTTTTATTGGTATGCAAATGTACATATATGTATATAATGTATATACTTACGTAAAGATCGGAGGTAAACATGTATATTAGGGCAAACTTTAGTCAGACGGTTTCGAAGCTAAAAAAGGACATATGCAACAATAACAATAATTAACCTTCTTCTTGTGTGTTTGATCGCTTGTTTTGGAGTGCCGTTTTCAAGAAGAGCCTGTATTGATTTAATTTTGTACCAAACAAGAACCTAATTCATCTCGAAAATACTTTGCTTTTTGTGTTGAATATAAGAATTATAATCATCAGTACAATATAAATAATGTCAGCAGTCTGCAGTTGCATACATGAATGCCTTTGAATTGGTAAAAACTTGATTTTTCTGGATAAGCTACCAAATTTTCAAATAAATATTTATCTTTTAATTTTTACTTAAATGTATATAGTAGGAAATGTAGCAGTAATGTTTCTTTCAAAGTTTTTGTAGTGTGATATTGATTTTAATTATGGGGGCTTGAAACCTTTGAAATTGATTAAAAAATAACTATACTCATTTTTAAGTTTTTTTTTTAATTTTTGAACATAATAATACAATCACAAGTAATATATAGGCAAAAGACGTGTATCAAATAATTCGGGCTCTATGCTCTATAATAGTATTCTGTTTCAGTGAGTATTTATACCAAGTCAGACCTAACAAGCACTAGTTGTTACGTTTGCATTTTGGATATACATGTGCGCACAGTAGGTAACTACTCCATGAACTCATAAATTTATCCCAAAAGACAGTAAAGGAGCCAAAAAACAGTTTGGAGCCAAGACTAGAGAAAATTTGAGTAGTTTAGAAAAATAGGAGATAGGAGAGAGAAAGATATGGGAATGAGGAAGTTGTATAGATAGCGAATGTATAATATAATATGTATTTGAGTACGTTACAAATACATGTATATATTTGCATCTCAGAATTTTCGCTACTGGCTGAATACTGAATATATACGAAAGATTCCGTCACATTCACTCTTTACTCGGTTTTTTTTCTTCTCTATTTGTCAGAATTCTAGATCCTTCCAACCGTATTTGCATGATTATGGATATTTTTTCTTTTGTTAATTTAGTAATTGTAGACGAAGAGTAAAAAGGAAGTTGCGTTTAGATAGGTAGATAGAATCTCATCATGCTGAATGCTGAATATTGTGAAATGTTACAATAGAAAAGGGTTGTACAGTGAAGTGAATGAGTGGACAGTCTGACTGTTTTCTCTACCTTGCAGCAATACATTATGGTGGAACAAAGTAATATAAAGACGGGTGGTAGAGAAGACATTACTTCTTATGATTAGTCAAGAACTGGAAAGAAATATGTAGAACGAAAGAGCGAGAGATTCATTTCGTAGCTATATCCAACTGTATTTATACATATTCATACGTATACAGTACATGTATATTGTATGTGTATATTTTTGCTCGTTGGATATATATATATATATGTATAAGTCTGGGACAAGATAAAGAATTGCCGTTTTGGGTTGAGAATTGCAAATGTCTAATGGGGGGAAAGGACCAGCATGAACCAGTAGGAGGTTAGATAACTAATGTATTGCACTTGAAGATCTACAGTTTCCTTCCTCTTCGTCTTTTTCTTTCTCCATGAGTGAGTTTCATTTCTTCAACGTCAACTTGGCTGAGTTACCCTCGTGTCTACGTTGTTTCTTTCTCCGGTTTGAGGGCGCCAGTCTGTCTGAGCAGATTTTTTTTACCAGTTTATTATATATGTATATATACATAATGTGTAGTCACAGCACTAGTAACCAGTAACCAGCATTCATACATGCTGTATTGTATGTATTCCTACAGAAAGACGCATGATGTTGTAGGTTTGCGGTACATGTAATAGTAGATTGTAGATTGTAGTATTATTCAACTCTTCCATGAAACTGTAGTACCTTGAGCTTTTTATTTCTTTGCCTCTTCACTCATTCTGTCCTCTTGTTCTTTCTCCATCCACTCATCCATCTATTCCTTTACCTCTACTATAATTTTCTGGATTGGACCACTCACTCTCTCGCACTTTGCAAACCATGCATTTTATACTATACGTTTTCTTGAGGGAAATGAAGTGTATATTTTAGATGCGTTCCTATAAAACTAAATGGAATATCTACATTGATGACTGGCACTTCTCTCACTTTTGAGTTCACACTTCTTACCCATCCGGAAAAGAAACATTTAAATTCCAAAAAGGTTTTCTCATATTTTCCTTTCCTTTTCATTATATTATTATATCAGCTTCTCAGGGCGCGTGTAGATTGTAGATAGATCTACCATTTGTGTGTGTATGTTGGTATGTGTGCGATTTGTAAATGAAAGCGAGCTCAAAAACTAATGCAGAAAAGAGATATGACTCTACATTGAGTAATGTAAAAAATATTACAGACTATTTCAGAGTTTGAACACATGCTAGGAATTTGTTGTCTTAAAAATACACCAATGTAATATTGTTTGTGTATGGAAAGGAATCTCTGCACAGGATAGGAAAATGTAAGTTTAGAACATATTCAAGTGTTTGAATATACATGAATTTCAAAAGGATAAACCAATTCGGAAACCATAGGCGATATCTAGAATCTAGAATCTAGAGCGTCATTGCAAAAACTCTAGTTTAGTATTATTTTGGTATAAATGTGTTCATTGTAGTGTAAAAATTTTATTTTTCTTTCTGTATAGTTACGTCTTGATTCTGTGTTTATAATATTTTCAATATATTTTTGAGGTTAGATAAAAAGTTTTCATTCCTTTGAAAGCATGGAAGCATGCTCAGAATTCAAAATTGATCCATAAAAGAACGTGCATATTCGCGAGTATTTTATTTTTTTTAAAAAAATAAAGTTTTATCATCAGTCATAGATTCTCTACTTGAAATTTTTTGAAAATGAAAAGCTTCTTGTATGGTAGAGATAACCTGTGCGGATGCAGATATATAGAAGAAAGCTGATACATTACTGTATAATACTTTCGGATCTGTAATGTTTATGCCATCCTGTAAGAATGCCTAAAGTTATACGATACATGTTTTTTATGTTACCCAACTGCTTAAATGTATATTATTAAATGGTATGATTTAATATTAGACTTTAGCCTCTTGCATGATACATCTTACATCATATGTACATGCATGTGCAAAAGTTAGATGCTCCCTATCATGATGCTTTTAAGATGCTACCAAATTTATGATGAATATCAGCACTCGTGTATCATAATAATATTGCGCACATCCATGGCTATACGGTCTCTGGCTGAAGAGATCATTGGTAAAATGCGGATGTTTAAAAATGAAGGAAGTATTATAGAATAAAATAATCATGCCTCAAAGGCTCGCCAAGTTAGTTTTTTTATACAAAGAATTAAGAGATTTGACAACACTTGACTCTGTTCGCCACTAACAAAATATGTGAAGAATTGTCATTTGCTCGGAAATAAATTCAAGGATGACGATTTTTTGCATATTATACTCAGAAGTACTTTTAGGACTTTAGGAATTTTTTTCTTATGTGAATGAACACTTTAGAAAGGGTTAAAATAAAAAGGTTGAATTTTCTATAAATGAATGATAAAATGGTACATTTCGTAGGAAGATTGTAAAGTTTTTGATCATTTGCAAAACTCAACATTCAGAGTTTTGACCATGGATTTTCTGAAAAGATGCATGGAATTTTCAAACAATTTGCCATTGTAATATCAATTACAGTGAATTATGAGTTTCTAACTTTTAATACTCTGTAATTTATGATAAAATTTCATTGCATTTACACTTTAGCCATCGTATCTGGTATGTAAAAAGTAAAAGTCCTTACTTTGGAGTGTACGTGCAATGGGCACTGCAGAATGTTCTGCATGGAAAACATTTTGCTATCTGTCTAGTAGGTAGTAGGTATAATATGTTATCTTTTGGTTAAAGGGCATTTTTTCCTGATCTTGATCATGGAGGCTGAAACTGTGCTCATGTACATGTGCCCATGTGTGTATGATTTGGCTTTTGTGGACAAAGACCAAAAAGTAGTAGTAGTTGTAATACTGTAGCAGTAGTACATGGTTTTTGTCCCTTTTGTTGATTTGGAAGCTTTGCGTTTCTCATGGCATAAAAAGCCCATAGTTTTTATTCCAGGAACGTGTTGTAGTCCGTTTGCTACAGTAGTAGTAGCAGCAGATTACACAACTGAACTAATACTGGTGGTTGTAGTGGAAGAAATCGGACTCATGGTACATGGATTTGAGTGTAGGATAGAATGGGTAACATTGAATCACTACCAATATAATGCTGTATGACGTGTATGTGTGTATGTGTGTGTGTGTGGCATGGAAATCTTTTGAAGCTCTTACTTTTATCATGGTTCACTTCTTGGCACAAGTACAAACTTCTTTTTTTTCCTCCTTCTTCTCTTAACAATACTTTGGTCTTTCTAATCCACGTAGAAGTAGCAAACAGCGGAAGAACTCTACGCTGTCATACGGAAATTCAGAGTTAGTCGCAGAATCTCAGTTTTCAGCTGTCCTATGAAATTCCAGCATAGCTGCTAGTCAAATATTGAATTTAGAAATTTGGAATCATCAATCGATAGAAATGCTCTGCAGTTTTTGGTCACATTTACTTTATTGTCAAATAGAATTCCCTCGCATTTTTATTATACCACATACAAACACACACTTATACAGATGAAAAGGTGTATCAATACGAAGATTCAAATACCGAATGATGATGAATGTCTTATTTTCCCATATGGAATATCTTTCTTTTTATGATAAAAACTGTGAATGGTATGTCATTTTTATGGTTGTAGAGCTGTGTTACATATTATTATATATTATATTATTGTATAATACAGTATAGTGTATAGTTATTAGTTAAGAGTAAAGATTTCTGTGAGATTTCAGTCTACATTACTGTATCTTGGAAATATAGGTAGATTTTTGGTTTTTGGTTCCTTGTTTCTTTGATTCATCAAGGATCGACGAAGCTGAAGGAAAGCAAAACGGAAGTTTTTTTTTCTTTGGTTATCCTTGAGTCGTTTTCTCCACTCGTTCACTATTCCAACTGTCATCACAAATTTCCATGATGTCAACTTACAAAAAGTATTATCGTGTAATCCAATTTGTCTCTAAAACATTAAACTTCAAAGCAGATAACTTTTTGGTGTAAACGGAAACTGGCATATAGAGTAGACAAGCAAATGTATGTATGTATGTATGTTGCCTTTTCAGTTTCAATTTGATGTGTTCTAAAAATTTTTTTTTTTTTTTTTTTTTTTTGATATTTCTTTTATAAAATAGAATACCGTGCACTCAGTACCAGTCAACATGGCTCTAACAGGAGGCCCTACTTCCGGGGCCATTCAGAATGGTGGAATTCAAAATGGAGACATTCAAAACGGTGAAATCCAAAATGGTTGTATACAAAATGGTGATCTATCAACGGTAGCAACTCTTGTTGTTGTGACTCCTGTCCCACAAATTAAATCCGAAAAAGGTATTGGAACCAATTTCAGCGAATTAACGAATGGTGTAGCCAGTCAAACCATAGAACAACAAACCGTAAGTGTATTGTTTATTTTACATATAACTAAAACATGAAACATATTCATCCTTCATTTTAAAGATATAGATTCGCTATCCATACAAATAATATTAATTAGTATTGTGTCACTTGAGTAGGAAGTTATGTCATGCATATTTTTGTATCTGTACATTCTGTCGATAGTATAATTTTACAGTTCATTTATCATGTATCATGCATCTCCTCGCTTCTTCATTCTTTCACTACACTTTGTTCCACAAAGGAATACATAAAAAACACTACATAATATAGACTCGGAGAAAGAATGGATAGGAAGCGTGCGCGTTGAGATTCTGCATGTAAACATGCCCACCAACTGGGTGTGGATATATATATTCCTTTATATATTTTTGCACTATAGTATTGCATAAATTCTCTCGTCGTGTTTATCAGAGTGCATGTTTCAGAGACAGAATTCATATCTGTGTGTGGTGCTCTGGTAAAGATACGGACGAGTTTACTTTCTATAGAATGCACTTCCACAACTGCTGTTGAATCAAAACAACGAGAAAAACAAGGAAAAGTTTTTTCACCACCAAAGCCTTTTGTCATGGATAATAATTACTGTTGTGGTTTTAGAAAATCCCCAAGTAATTATGGGAAATATGTATGATTAACGTTTTGGGCAATTGTGGACCAAAGGGCATGTTGGTAATAGGACATCAATTATAGTTATTTGTTTATTTAGCTTTTCTTTCTTTCTTTCTTTCTTGATATCATACATATTTTCAATTTCCTACTTTTATTAGATTTTCTCCAATGTGGTTAATGAGAAAGCAAATGGAAAATAAAGAGCGAAAGAAAATGGAATAAGGGATGGGATTAATAGGTTGATATAAAATGCATAGGAGAATAATATTATGAAACTTTGAATACCAGCATTTCATACCGCTCTGTATTCTGTATTCTACAGTATCATTGTAATATTTCAGACAAAAATTCTAGCAGCGTACAATGTACATAGATACTTTATAGTTTATAGTTCGTAATTGGTATGAAAATTATGCATGAAAATATTATGTCTTGTACTCCATGACTATGACTTTAATCAATATTCACGAATATAATAATATGGACTTATGCGTCTACATTAACTGTATTTGTCAAAATTTTATAACGATGCTCATTAAAAATTTTGACAGTAAAAGTAGTCATTTTTTATATGAAAAAGAAAGGATATTTGCATGCTGTGTGTACATTGGTTGTATATTGTACATGACATCGTACTTTATACCAGTTCATAGCTCATAGATACACGGAAATGTTTTTCGAGTTGTTGTGTAGTTCAAAATGAATGGAACTTGTACTCTCATTACATAAAGTACGAATAATAGGGTTTTAAACATTAACAAAAAATCTAAGGGTAAAATAACAAGAGACTGTAAAACTTTATGCATATTTGTTGTTGAATAGCTATACATGAATAGTTCATGTTGTTTTCTTTCACATAACCAATAACCACAGTAGCTGACCCATCAACAGTCAACAGAGGTTTATGAATGGAAAGCATATAGTAAAGAAATATTGTTATGTTGTAGCCACAGTCATCTCATAGAATCGTAGTTTGTAGTTGATATTTATTTTACTACTAAAACAATGTGTAGCGGAAAACTTTTGGATTTTGGTAGCACGCTCTACGCTCTACCAGGAAATTTTGTATCCATTCTTGATTCTTGTACTTGGACATATTAAATATGAATATCTATAAATTCTATATTATGTACTTGTATGTAGTATGTAGTATGTACTATAATAGGGGTACAAGTACAAATTATGAAATTTTGAAGCGTGTACGCGTAATATTTAATACTTTAAAAAAAAATTAGTGTAGAGTTAAAGATTGTTTGCTGGTCCATAACGTTATAATAGGATGAATGCTCTCGTTTATTTACATAAAAGTCGTAGATGTAAAATTGTGTGCAAGAGGAGGGAGGTTTTTGTAAAAGAAAATCGCCATGTGGAAAAGATGTGAAATGAATTCGTACATATGTATGTGCATGTATATCCTAAAACAACCATGGAGACTATACTAGTCCATACTGTACATCCATATATTTCAGCCCGAATTTGACAACGAAGTTGCGCAGTAGAAAGAGGCAATATTCGCTGGTGCTATGGCTGTAAGTTGGACTGAAAGTTTTTTCCTTTGCTTCATATACGACGACGGGCTCGTCTCTCTCTCTCTCTCTTTCTATCTTTCTGATTCTCTATTCTCTAGTGCTCCATCCGTATACATGAAACGCGGTGACTCGTTATTGTACGAATAAGTAACGTGGGGTGTTTGGGTACCCAAACGTTGAAGTGACTCTGGTCGTTTTTACTTGTACTGCGAGTGTTCTTAGGAAAAAGGCTAAAATCTAAGCAGACGGGAACTAAAGACGTCTTCCAGTTGTCTCTCATGAGTATATTCTCCAGCTTCAACGCGCATTATTACTTTCCTTGCTCTCCTCCTTAGACCAAATCACACTTACACGTTTCTGTGGCGTAGTTTTTAACAACATGTTCAAATTTCTTGGGGATCATATAATATTATATGTGATTGAAAAGTTTACAGTTTTCTACTTTTAAAACTATACTCGTTATATGATAAATGTGTGTATAGAATACATAATATAAATGTTACAGTGAAAAACAAGAATTATTATTATTATCTCATTGTTCTCCGCTCTCAATCCAGTATACAGTTCAATTTTAAGCATATATTATAAAAAAAGCTATTAATACACAAAATTCAAAATATATATTTAAGTAAAAAATACTATCAGATGTACATGTGTTTTTTGTAAATAATATTACAATTTTGTACATATTAAAAGAGATCCATTGAAAGCATGTGTAATATGTGATATTAAAAAAAATCTTTCTTAATTGATTCTAAATATTTCTTCTGTACTTTATAAAATAAATCTTGTGTACAAACTGTGACCACGTACAAAGTTATATGATACTGCATAATATTTAATATTTAAAGTAATATATTTACAATTTACAAGAATATAAACAAAAACAACTGGAAATTTAATAACGGCGAATGACTTGTCAATGTTAGAGAAAACTGGAAATTAATCAAGTTTCACGCTGAGTTTCGTACATAATACCATCCGGAAATTTGTTATTGCATGCTCAAAAGATTGACCGAAAAGCGTTATTAGCAATTTCATAACGATTTCTGAGTGTTAAACAAACTAATCAAGTTTTTGTATTAAATGTGTGCCGACGTTGCAAATTCAATAGCCAAACTGTGGCCGGCGTACTTATTCCCTGCCGGGAATCCTGTACAGGGTCTGTACTACCCTACTGTAAGTTTATCACAGTTATTTTTTTTTGAAACTATACAGTAGTCCTATTATCATTATGAAACATGAGAAGTATAATACACTTCTTATTCATTATTTGCTTAGGATAAAAGTTGAGGTAATGGGGGGGAATAGGATGAATTCCATTGATAAAATGCATAAGCCAATAGTAATTTCCAAGCGTTTATTATTTATTACACTCTTATTATGAATAGTTGGTAGCATAATATATTATTTCGAACTCGTGTGTTATTTATTTTTCTGTTTAGCACAATTTTGTGAATAAATACGTTGTTTTTTTTAGAACGCAGTGCTCTATCATTTTTTGTGTTCTGTTGAGATTTGAAGGCAAACTTCAAGTAAAAAGAAAATAGATTTTTTAGGAAAATTTCCAAAAAAATTAGTGCATAATATAATATTATTATACATTATGTATTTTTTGGGCTTTAATTTATTTCGTCAATAGAGTCTTTGAGAAAAGTTTATTTTGATATAGGTTGAACGACTGTAAGGAATGAATCATATTACTGATAAGATCTATTGCTGTACCATGTTTAAATTTGTCTAGTACTTGGTATTATCAGTTGTTGGAGTTCTCGATGTGAATGCCAAATGGTCCAATGACGAAGTTATAGTACATGGAATCTTTAAACCATGTGGCCATTCGTTTTCATCTTGTCTTGACTGTATGTATCTAAAATCTAAAACTTATACAGCCGTCGAGTAAAATAATAAGACGAAATTAAACCTCTAGTGTGTGTGTGTGTTTAATAGATTTGATGATGTCGATTTTTTAATGTTACAAGAGGTCACTCTTATTTGCTATGCATGTGTAGTACACACATACATATAGTAAAATGGTTTTATAACAGAACTCGAGTATAGTAATAATGAATAAAAATGACAAAATAAAATATGATAACATGTTGAACTATATTAGTTTTCAAATTAATCCTCCATTGGGTTCGTGTTGTCATTTTTTTTAACGTTTGTACATACTATCGACTATCTGTACAATATTATGTTTCCATGTTTAAGAGGTATAGGTAGTTGTGTATGGAGTATGGAGTATGCATAAACAAAATAATATACATTAACTACAAGTTGTAAACTATAATGATGCTTCTTTTTAGAAGCATGTTGTACATTATTTGTAATGTTGATCCTTATAGCTTGAGCTTTCTGTTTCACAGTTCACCGTTATGCATACATAAAAGTATAGTAAAAACCGTTGATTAATACTCACATATTATATCTTATATGCATGTCATGAATATGTGTCCATGTGTCCGAAAGCTGGACTTGGACTTGGGTTTAAATTATATGTTTGTTGATAGAATGATCGCATTCATGCCCTTTCAAGTACAGTTCTATTATACATTATACATATTGTGCATGTACAAGTATTTATTTAGTTGAGACTATAATATGAGGTGTACATATATATATATTCATCTTATGAACCGTCGAAAAAAATTGAACATGAAACATGAATACAAAATATATATGGATATACAAATGTATATTTTATATTCGTATTTGTATGCTGTATGGTGTATCGTAAAGTTTGTGATTGGTGGGAAGCTGTAGTGTAAGAATATGTACAATGTACAATATCAGATTCCATCAGCTTGCATCTGTATACTTTAGATTTTAGATGTTAAAACATTCGCCAGATTCCAGATCGACAGTCGTTTCAATTCAACTTAATTTATTTAAATGGATGAAATCTAAATCCTTACATATGCTTCACTTATTACTCTGTGTCGACAGAGATAAAACAAAGTTGCATTCCTTGACTTTTGTTGTACTTGTAATATTAATAGCATGTATCATGTAAATTTGTATAGAGTTGCATTTATTTCATATCTACATTCTCTATGCAAATCCCATTTTAAAACATGAATATTATCAAACAGACTAATTCTATGCAAATGTATTTGTCATTTGTTGGAATATATTTTTTCGTTGCGGAATCATTTATTTTGGCAACATGAAAAGTCAGTTTGGCAGCACAGAAATTGATTTTTAATGCTAAAAAAATATTTTGGGTTGACTGGAAATATTAATCTTGGAAAATTTGGGTGCGAGATACCAATTGTTTTGGAATCCTGTGTACATTATTTTCTTTTTATTGTAAATTGTAATATTACAGGATAATGCGAAATTTTAAAACAAAAGTACAAAAGTATTTGAGATATTTTTGTCGGAGTCTTTGTTTTGAGGTGTATACATTTTTATGTGTAAAAGAGAGAGAGAGAGAGAGAGAGAGCTCTTTATATTATATATATTATGACTGTGTGCTATCGAGCACTTTTCATAAGTTATTATTATAAAACAATGATTACACACTTATGTATGTATATGTTTGTGGATGTTTGTATAACATAGCCTTGGTATTTTTTCTATTCGGTATCGGAATTTATCGGTGTATCAGTTCAGTCAGGATTTAGGAGTGAAGAAAAAATAAAGAGAAGAAGCTAGGATTTTAGGAAGCTAAAAAATAAGTTTAAGATGATCTAGAAATAAAGAAAAAGTTTCGGTTAAAGTAATTTTTTATGATTCTTTTATTTTTTATATATATAAACATGTGTTTCCCCTTTGAAGAGTATGAGTATCCTATAGCTATATGTAGGAAATAAATATTACGATTCATACTAATACTGTAGTATATTTTTACAATACAGTAGTACATATAGGGTTGACGTAGGAGTTGTAAGAAACACACACAATTTGTTGAAAGCAAGTTTTTGGGATCATCTTTTCGAATAGTTGTTGCTTGTACGATAGAAATAACTGATGAAAGAGTAGTCGAGATTTGAGATGGAAATCTGTATGTCTATATTTCTGTATTTCTGTATTTGTGGCCAACCATGAGATACAAAAGTATACATTATGTTGTAGAAGGAGAAGGAGCAAAGTTTACTTTGATTGGGGTTTATTATCCTTTATTTTTAGTTTTTATAGAATGAATTGAAAGGAAACGAACGCTTGTTTTCTCACGTCTTTTTTGAAATCTTTCTTCAGTAATAAATAGGGAAATAAATATATATTTTTTTTACCTTCATCTTGGAAGACGGAAGGAGAACATGTGCGAGCATTAACTGAAAGCTCAGACATACCATAATATATTATACACATGAGAACAGACTGAATATTGTGAGTCATGCTATGCTGTAAAATAAAGATTCATTGGCATATAGGCAAAAGTACTTTTTGGAAGTTGTAATGAGCCATGATTTCACAAGATGATAATCTAAATTCATGCATACTTTAGTAAAAACTGTGTCGCTTTTTTAAACCATTTAATGTTTATGATCATATTAATTCGTATCCAGATGCGTTCATTCCTTAGAATGGCAATTGTGATAAATCATATTTTAATTTTTACAGCGGTTTTTTTTTAGTTTCGTAATGTACAAATACTTTTGAAAATTTATTTTAGTGCAAGTACTTTGCCGAAATTACGAAGTTAGAAATTTTAGACACATGTAATGATTTTTGGTTTTTGCAATGGTAACATTATCATACATGATATGATACACATAAAACGCATGCTGAAATATCTTAGTTAGTAATATATTTTTCGTTCATGATGGAAAAGTAGGTAACAAAATTATTTTCATTTTGCTACAGCCACACTGTATTTTCTATGCAAAGTGCTATACTACTATAGTGTATTGCTGTATTTTAGCAGAGATCAGAGATCAAAGGCTGAAAATAATTGTGAATTAAATTTGAATACTATACATACATATAGGTGCGTTATAAATTAACTATACCCCAGGTTATAAAAGATTTAAGATACCTGGGTAATCCAGCTATCAGGTTCCACTACGTTTCAAAATCTGATGAGCAAAGATACAGATGTGTAAAACTTTATTATTATTATTTTTTAATAACAAGGAGTTTACATTTTGTGATAGGGTAAAAAGTAGTAGAGTATAGTAGTATGGTATCGAACTTTGAAAATTGATTTTGGTTAATCTTAGTTTTTATGTGGTAGACTTGATGGTACTTTGAAGTAGACATGTTGGTAGTTAAAAATTCGCTGTAAAGCATTTTTTCTTTTTCACAAAGAAATCATGCTTGTAAGTTTGAATAACATTGTGAATATAAAACACATTTCTACTACGTCTACATATTTTGACGTATACATAACTTGCAAAATTCAATTTTGTCTAGATTTATTATTATTCGTCCAAAAGATCTAGGCCATTTAATAGAAAAAATATGAAATCTATAATAACCCTGTGGCATATTATTTGGGATGTGAAAATAGTTAACTAGTTTTTCCAAACTGTTTTTCAACTAGGACTATTCCACTGTATTTTTTTCATCCACATACATTACGGTGCTTTTGTATGTTGTATGTTGTAACATGATTTTGCTATGTGAGGTTTTTTAGAAAATTTCCAGCACATTGTAAGAAAAAGAATGTTTTTTGAAAAAAAAGTTGGAAATGAGAAATGGTTTTAGTGTGGGTTCTTACTTTTCTTACAATGGTCTCTGAACGATTTTTTTTTTGCAATAATCACATGTACAAGAAAAATGCTTTGGTGTATTTTTCTAGCGTGTCTTGTTAGAGTAAACATTAAAATTCCAAGCATTCTTACTGGAAGAGGAAGTGCAAGCCAGTCACGTTTACAGATACTTTTTTCCGGGATCTTCATTCCTACAGTTTAGCAAGTATCTGTTGACTGTATGTACACTGTAAAGGTGACTGTAACTGCCGTTTCTTCAATTTCTCCATCTCTCTGGATTCTGGATGCATGAAGGAAGGGAGGACAGAGTACTTGTAACTAATAACTTCATTTCAGAAACTCTTGTTTTTGTAGTATTAATATGAAGTTGTATGTCGTACATGAAAAATTGGTATTTTTGTATGCATGGATTTTTGGGGATTTTTTTAAATTTAAAAAAAAAAATCAGATGCAAGTTGAAATCAAAAGCTACTTGTATTTGATGATTTTATCCCAATTTTAAAAATTTCTGGCCATTGAATTTTCAAAGTTAAAAGTGTCAATCAACACATGTTTTTCTAAAGTTGTAAAAATCATTGATGTTATTTTGAAAAATATGTTTGTATCATGTACACTATGAATTTGGGGTTTATTAGACTAATACGTCCATTGTGCATGTTACAACGAGGAAGTTTGTGGATGAAAAATAATCTTTTACACATTGTTTTAGTCTAAACTTCCAAATTTTCAAATAACACTCACTTTTATATGAAAAAAAATTTCTTTGACATCTTTGGGAGAAGCACAAGGCACGTACGTACATGTATAAAATAGGAAATCGTTGGTTATTTCATTTTTTGTAAAAATGTCTAGAATCTAGAATCTAGAAACAATATTTCACATCAACATAGACATACGTAGTATGTGGAAAGGCAGAACGTGATGAAGGTAGCTTGTAAAAGTTTTTGAGAGCTATGTATGAGGAAAAGGAGAGCAATGGTTGTTTTTGCACGGCTTCAACAAGGCTTCAACGCGGAGAATTGAACAGCCCCATTTATTTAAAAATATCTTGACGCTCACTCTTCTTTCTTCTCATACATACATACATATGCATGCATCTTTCTGAAACTTTGGGAAAGAACACAAAGGCATATCATAATATGCATGTACACAATTCTTCAAAGGAAGAAAGGAAGGAAAAAAGAAAGAAAGGGGGGGCTTTTTTCTTTGCTTGTGTAAGTTCATGTACTATGTACAATATACATTTATAGATGTATAGATGAATACTTCTCCTTCACCAAACTCTCATCTCTCTCTCTCTCTCTTTCTCTCATCTTCTTCACTTGTATCTTGTACGTGGCAATCCATTTTGTCTTTTTTGGATTGTTGAAATGGTTGGCTACGCATGTCTTGATCGAACCACTTTGGCTAGTTCCGCAAAGGGAAAAAAGGAAAAACTGGATCTCGTCTGTGAAACAGACGAAAAAGCGGAACAGATCACATAGGTCGAATATCTAATATATCTAATGTATATATCCTGCTGAGATAAATGTTGATGCTTAAATGGCAGGGTACTTGTCATCTCAAAAGTGGAACCATGTTTCTATGTATGACTTTTAGTAGATTTGACAGTACGTGTAACGTGTAATGTGTATGATGTACACGTAACATCAATAGTGCTGAAGGGAAGAAATGATTCAAAGGATTTGAATTCACACAGACAGAGATTTCTGGAAAGATCTTTCAGTGAAATTTGACTTTGAAGTCATGAGACATGAGACGTTTAGTTCTCAATCTGTCTAACAAGAATCGTGTCTAGTATCTATAGTGTCTAGTGTCATTTTCAATTTTATTTAATTCCTGAACGTTGTTTCCACGTCTTTGATGTGGAAAATTTGGAAATAGAGTTACATTTCATCCACGAATCCATACGTATAAATGGATACTTTTATACAGGAGGCAAAAACATAAGTGTCATGTGTCTTTTATATCATGTATTGTGTTTTGTGTGTATAGTAAATAGTAACGAATTCAGGCTGTGGAATCAGTACGAAACAAGGTTTCAATTTCCGTGCAAAATATATAAATTTCTGTACGAGGTAATGTGACCTATAGACTATAGAGTCAAATAATAAATAGTAAAGAGACAAGTGTACAGTATAATTCAATGTTCAATGTTCAAAATTCAAATGGAGAGGAAGTTTGTGTTGGTATTGAAAATATCCGTCGGGATTTGTATATACCTAGTTCCTATAGTTGTACATTGTATTGTTCCAGTCCTTGTCATCTGACCATCTATTGACTATTGACTCTAGTAATTTGAAGGATCGTAAGTATACAGTAATTGTACACAATGCTGTTGTAAATCTGTTGTTAAATGTTTGACACATGAGTATGAGATCTCCAATGATATAACACATAACATATGGTTTACATAATGTGGACAAGCAGATCACAGCAATTTATGTAGTGTGTATAGTACTATCAAAAAGAGGAACAAAATTAGAACGGATGACGGATAATCCTCATGTATTGAATGTAATTGTTATTCTTCTGTTGGTATTATGTCCTGTACTTGGTTGTACATTGTCCATAGTCCACACAATTTGTTGCCCAATATAAATCCAGCTTCCAGAGGCTGGTGATAAGATCAACGAGAAAAAGAGAAATAGCTAGTGATACAAAAAGAGTGAGGGTGTACACTGTACACTGTACAATGTACAAACTACTTGTGCACAGGACACATGTACTGTTTCCTTGAATTGCCATTAATAAAAATACAATGCCAACATGTGTACAATTACATTCCTATATTTGTCATTCAGTCCACGTTGTTTAGTCAGAAGGCATGGAAACAATTTATCCTATTTGTTTTGTATTGACTATTAATGAGGATGTGAATGAATATTACTTTTTAGATTTTAGAGTGGAGTGACCTTTAAATATTCCAACAGCAGTTGGAACAAAAATGACAAAGATCAAGAAAAATTGCTAGTATAATTAATTTAATCAAACTTTATGCTGTATTTTACTTTGGTCTAAAACTTTTTCACTATGTTTTTTTAAATAATTTAGAACTAACAGAGGGTAATCAGTTTAAAAAAAGTAAAGTTCTTGCATGTGCACTAGAAAAAAAGGTTTGATGAAAAATGTTAGTTTTCTAGAGTACATATGTCTTGATGAAACTGTAGTAGAAACTGTCAGAGGGTAAATTAAGTGTTATGTGATGGATAAAGGAATAAAGACAAGGGAGCACATGGGGACATGTGAATGAGGAAACATATGCGAGTTTGGTTGTCTCTCTGCCTTTGGTTCTTAATTGAAATAAACGGCAAAGACAAAGTTTCCGTCACTTTTCGTTTTTGTTCATAATATGCTTTCTTAGAAAGAGAGGACAACATTTTCTTGTCTCTTGTATATAGACATGGTGGAAAGGATTCTTGTCTTGAAATGGGAAATGGGGAACATCCACTGTTTTCTTGGCTGGCTGGTCGAATGAAAAACTCAGACCAGCATCTCAGTAATTGTGGTATAACACATAACAGTATAGTCCTATTTCCTTATGCTTTCAGTAACATCAAATTGTTGAAAATAAAGATGGTTAGGCATGAGATCATGGATGTACAACGTTCAATGCATAAGTATGTACGGGATCATTGTACATTGTGTCTAGTATCTAGTAGCGAGTAGCTGGCTTTAGTTATTCATAGACTTTACAGTTTACAGCCTAAAAGGTATAAAATATAAAACAAGCTGCAAGACAGACATTTCGTTTATGGACCATCGGAAATTGGAAAAGCTCATCATTCTCTATTCTCTATACTCTATACTATAGCATTGGACTTTATGATCTTTAGTTGAAAAAATAAAATATCAGGCTGTATTTATATTTGATGGGCTTCTGCAAGCCTGTGGCGTCCGCATTGTCATGTACATTGAACATATTGAATGAATGAGACATATTCAAAATTATTAGTATACAAAGAAAACCATACAAAACTAAAATAGTATGGTGTGTATTGTGTAGTACATATTTCAAAAATATTCACTATACATTTTATATTACATGTCCAGAGTTTTTACTTGTTGAACAGACTAATAATTAATAATCGTTTATTCTTTATTGGTAATTTTGAGTAAGAACTAGACATATTACCATCGCGATCGAAATTGTAAGATTATATAATGCTGGTTCATGTTCTCTTCAAGTTTCGTAATTGAACTGTAATAAGTAGTTGGAAATCTGTAATGCGAATCTATATTGTCTACATTGTACACGTGTAGGTAGGAAGCAACGTGCAATCAATGGATAATATAAAGAGTAAAAAAAAATAAACAATTTCCATTGTAGGAATCTAAATGTATTTATATTTGCGTACTGTGAGCGCCGACAGAGCCTAAGATCTAAGATGTTAGAACGAATTCTTGCATGTAAAAACAAACAAAGTGAGCATGGAATTTAAATAACGACACATAGAAAGATAGAAAGAAAGAAAGAACTGAATCTGATTCACTGACGAGTTTGTTATGTGTCTAAACTTTGTTTGTACTAAACGAATGTATAATATTGTAGATATGCCACAAAGCATACGTATTACATGATGTCTAATGCAATAGATTAAATTTAGGAATACGTAAATAGGGAGAAGGGGGAGGAAAAAACTTTCCCACATGCCTTGTATATGGTACATGCATCCTAGTGCCTTGTGCATCTCGAATTTCCAAAAGCCTTCAATCTTGGAAATTTGGGATACGTATATTTAGAGTAATATGTTGTTGTCTGCTTCTTATATCTTCTATCTTATTATGTAGCGTATATTTAACATAATAATATAATATATAGTATAATATAAATAAAGTTAAAAATTCTCCCTCCGTGAGGATTTTATATCGCCTACAAAGCATAAATGCTTTAGGCTCCGGAAGCGAAGCAGAGTATAAGAAT
>JAQGBH010002534.1:0-23983 GCA_034698265.1 Sminthurinus aureus
TTTTCTGTGCACAGCTCTATTTTTTCTGCGATCGCAGCGCATAAATTATAAAGTTCCTTAAGATCATTTTTCATAGAGAATCTCACATTTAAGGAAAGAAATGTTAAAAGAAAGGCCGAATGCTCGGTTTCATGTACTTTGAAGATGTTTTGAATTTTGAATAATGAAAATTGATCCTGGGAAAATCACTCGTAATGAGTAATTTTTTGGATTTTGGATTCTTCATTTGTAAGAAATATATCAAGTTTCAAATGTATTATTTTTATCGTTTTGCTCGAGATGATCATTTTATGACTTTATGATTTGAAGAGCAACCCGTCAGTTTACCGTACCGTAACAAGAAGCGGCAGAGAAAACCACACACCATGTATTTTGTGCAGTAGTAGTAAACGGAGGATAGCGAATACCGAATATCCAACGTAGAGAAACGTAGAGGCGGAGAGCGTGAGAGTGAAAGAGTGGCTGGTTAGCTGGATGATGAATAACAGAGAAACTGACATTGCCAAAAATAATAATAATAAAAAATCTGTCTTCCTCTTTTCACTTCAACTTCATCTTTCCTACTTATTACTCAATAGTCAATTTTCAAACTATCGAGAATTGAGAATCGAGAAGGGAGATTCTATTATATCGTATTTTGTATTTTGGGATTTTGGGAAAACTGCTGCAAAAGGAATGCATGTATTTATAACTGCATTTACGATAAATGAATGCATGTAAAATTTAAAATTTAGTTCGTTACACTCCAGCTCCAGCTCTCCTTGACTTGACTTGAGACTTGACAAGAGTCTCGAGTTGAGTTTTTTAGTTTTTTTTAGAAAATCAACGTCAAGTCGTACATTTCAAGAAAAGTGATAAATATAACGATTTTGGAAAGAAGTAGTCAAACTAAGAACTGATGAAGCCGACTCTTGACTCTTGAGACTTGAGTCTTGAGTCTTGAGCTTGAACTTTTTTCTACATGAGATTTCTGCGTATGTATTTGTAACAAAATAGTCTGCAGTTTGTAGATGTACTCTGAACTCTTCACACTGTATTTTGTAGGCTTGTGTGCTGTGTGGTAAGAACGTAGAAATCAGTCAAATCGCATGTATTCAGCTTGTATTTTTAGTGCAAGTAAATAACCGAACGTAAATACATGAATCCAACATCTAGAATCTAGACATTAATGCATTTTTGTTTTTTATTTGCCTAATATTTTTTACATTTTCATTTGAATCATCCTCATTCCATATTTTATCCTTGACTGTAGATTCTAGATTCTCGATTCTAGATTCTCGATTCTAGATTCTCGACGAATTTACGTTGATGTGCAACAAAAACTTTGTTTTCATTCTGAGGATTTAGTTTTCCATTTTACACTTTTCAACTTTCAACACAGTGTTAATTTTTTTTACATTTTTCTTAGCTGATCAGTTGTGTACAGATTATTTTCAATGTTCAATGCTCAATTCTCAATTCCCAATGGTCAAAAGGAGGAAAGGTAACAAAATTTAGTCATGAAACCCGATTTAAAATTTTAAGATGGGTCATTCAACTTTATGTGTAGTATTTTAAATTTAAATTGTCTTCAATTTCCACACAACACATACCACGTATTATGTACATTGAGTAAATGGAATAGAAACTGGAAAGTTAAGCACCATTTCATCAACATTCATGGAGAACTGGAAAACTGGAATGATATTTGTTATGACATTTGCTGTGATTACAGCTGAACATTTTCCAGATTCTGGATTCCAGATTCCAGATGTTGATGCAAAAGGGAAAAGGGAATTGAGAAACTTATTTGCGGGACCTACCACAATTCAAGTTGCTATTTTCATGTTCCACTATAGACTGATCATTGATCATTAATCCAAAAACAAAATGTGTCCTTAATAAAGTTCAAAGTACAAGAAACAAATTTGTGATAATTTCTATAATTCTGTTTTATAATGTACCATCAAAATTCCGCATTGGAAAAATTACAAAAAAAACTAGTTGTGTCATCCACTTGTTTTTAATTTTGAATGTGTACACGTTCTCTCTGTATGTTAAAACAAAAACAAGTTATTGAATTCTGTTGTGGTACTGCCTACTGTAGCATTAATGTACACTGTACCTTACAATTAGTGCAATGTTACAAATAACTGTGTACTGAAAAGGATTAAAATTGCCAGACTTAAGCCAACTACATAATAGTAATTTCAAAACTATCTATAATCTGTAGTCTGCAGTATCCAAGAAATTCAAGATAGTTTTCTGGTTTCTTTAAGTTACCGTATATCTGTTTTCTTATTACTTATGCATTTGAATTAGTGATAGACTCTCAACTCTCAAGTCACAAGTCAGTCAAAAACAGGGAAAGAATTTCATGACTGGGAATAGTGAACACTAATCAAAAATTTCTCCTTTCGACTGTCGATAGGTTCCCAATTCGCAATGTAATGAAAGATTCAAGAATGCCTCGTCTTCTTCTTCTTCTCTTTCTTTTTCAAGTGTTGAGTTTTGAGTTTCGCGTTTCAAGAGTCCGGCCAATTACATGAATTTTGAAGAGGAAAGAATAAAAGAAAAAAGTCCAAAAAAAACTTTTCCCACTTTCTTTCTTTGCATCAAAGGATCAAGTATCAACTTTTTTTCTATTGACATCAATTTGTTTTTATTAGATTGCAAACATCAACTGTATCTGTATCTGTATGTTTATTCAGATATATTCTATAATAGGAGCTTATATCTTGTATCGTGCATACTTTATACGTTTTCCATTCCAATTTCCATTTAGATTTGGATAATTTGGAGCTTAGTATTTTCTTAAGTTTGGTTTCCTGCACGGGTTCACAAACTCTCATCTTCCATTTCCCATTGAACTTTCACCGTACCGTATTAACATTTTGTTAGTTTGACGCAATCATGAGGAAATCATGGAAATGGGCTGCTTTTTTGAATTGGAATCCGAATTTCTGTGGATTATTATTATGATTACGAGTTTATTATGAGTGAAGAATGAGGAGTCAACTCTTATCAAATTATATACGTGAGGAGTGATTATTGCTTATTGCTCCGAATCCAAATCCAAATGAAATGTCCAAAAGTATCAGACTCTCTTGGGAATTGGGAATCGGGAAAACTCCCATGAATTTTGAATAGACATGCATTTCTTATCGTCCTACGTCTTAACTACGTTGTACGTTCTACGTCCCACTGAATTTTGATATTTGAATTCTAAAACCAATTCTTACCCAAGTAAAAATAGTAGTAATAAACCTTTATTTTTTTGGTATAATAAAGAGTTGAAAAAATTTCATGACGGTTGACAGTGATTGAGAAAACAAATAATGATGAATACAAAATCTCAATGCTCAAGGCTCAAAGTTCATTCTTCATGTGCCAAAGGAATGAAAGTGACAGAGAGACGGAGAGTGTCACTAAAAACTGTGTTGAGAGTTGAGACAAATGACAGATTACCTCAGAAAATAAAATAATGCACAAAATGCACACACACAAAGTAGAACAGTTTTGAATTTTGAACTGTGAAAAAATCAGCTACACATGTTTGATCTTTGCGTACGTAGAATGTAGAAAGTAGAAAGGAGGAAAAGACCTTGAATATTTTATAATTTGTTTTGCTGCAAGTAAAATAAAATAGTGGATGGTGTGTTGTGCCAGAAAAAGTTATAGTACGGAGTACGGAGCACATTCTTAACGTTTTTGGATAGGTAAACTTTGAATTTTGAGATTTGAGTCTGATTGATTGCAGTTTAATATACCACTTGTCAATTCTGCCTTTGCGTGCATATAATCTTTATAATGTTATTTTTCCTGGTTCTTGTCACTTGTCACACGTAAATTTAGAGTAGCAAATCTACAAAATCTGCCAAATGAGTATCAAATGAGTTGTATAAGAAAAATTCAAAAGTTTGAAGGATGACTTGTTATATTTTCTTAGTTCTTTTGCGTAGTATTTTAGAGCACCGATGCTGATAACTAACTGCAACTGGGATGTGTAAAGTCTAATGTCCAATTAAATATTCCATATTCCATGTTCCATGTATTCGTGTCCTCAGTTTTGTTTGCTAATTATAATAATAATGATCATCATCATTTTTTAATTGTCTCGACTGTTGACTTTTGACTTTGAGCAAGAAGAATTAGAGTTGTAGTCAAAAAGTTTGAGTTTTGAATTTTGAGTTTTGAGTGGATTGGACATAAAAAGTTAATGGGGTTATTAATTGTTAATTGTGCATGGTGCATTTTCACTGTTAACTTTTCACAGGTCACAGTGGAATTACTAAATCTGAATGTGAATCTGAATAATACATCAACGTGACAGAGGACATTAATTAAACTTTGTCATTAATTTGTCACAGAGAAGTGTCACTTGAGATTTGAGATTTGAGACTTGTTACGTTTTACGTTTGACTGTTGACTGCCAAGTGTTGAAAGTTGAAAGTTGTGAGAGCAGAAAATTTACATACTTGTGTACACTTATTATGCATTATTATTTGATCATTTGCGTTCAACATCTCCATTCTTGCATTACATTTGTCATTAATGATGAAAAAATCTATATTTTCCGAGCAAACGACAACCAGTACAAAGTACAAAGACAATAGCCACTAATAAACATGACCATCTAGATCGGAATTATCAACTCTCAACTGTGAGAATCTGCAAATTATATAATACAATATGTTTATTGAAATTGAAATCAATTCCATTCCAGATTCCAGAGCAGTCGATATAAGAAGGATTTTATGCAAAATTAAGCTCAATATTAATTGAAAGTGCAGTCTTCTGTATCTTTATCATGTGTATTCTACATTCTGCATTCTGTACGATCTACTGTAGTATCAAATAGCAAGTATTTCCCTGAATTCCTCCCACTCTACACTGTATATTTGTGAAACGGGCAGTGATCTTTGAAATTGGCAAAGTCAAAAGCCAAAAGCCAAGTCAAAGTTGGAATCAGACTCAGAATCAGCGTCAGAGTCGTAGTCAAACGGTGAAATTGAATAGAGGACTCATGGTTACAAAACTTGAGAGAGAAAGTCAAAGTGAGTGAGTGAAGGAATGAAGGAACTAAGGGATGAATGAATGAATGAATTCCCAGTTAATCAGTGTAGAGTAGAGAGTATAGAGTAAAGAGTCGAGGAAAAGAGAAGGCCAAAATAACTTTCTAAGAGAAATAAAATGTCTCGAGGGCTTCTCTGTTTGTTTGTATTTAGTTGACTTTGTACATGTTTATTTTCAGTCAAGTTGAAAATTCCACTATTCCAGTAAAAGAGTAGACAAAGTATCTTCAATTGTACACGGACATCTATATATCTGTATTATATAGTATACAGTATACACTATACTTTGTACACTATATACTAGATATGCGTAGGTCTACATTTCACATATTAAAACTATTACAAGTTTGTGTATGTGGGAAGATGAAAACTGAGGACTCAGGAATCACGAGTCACGAGGCTGGTAGTGTATAGTGTATAGTGTTAGATAATAGATAGTAACTGTGTGTGTAGAGTGTACAATGTACAAGTCCAACATAGGAAGGAAATCAATCTCCATAGAAAGATTTCCATAGAAAGATATTTCGGCTTGTTTGAATGGCGGGAGAAAAGCATGAAGTGGATAGTGAGAGGAAAAAGAGGAGGAAGTACAAGAAGAGTGAGAAAGAATGAGAGAGTGAGCATATGTTATGTTGTTTATGATACAGAGGTAAACTAGCAGAAATAACAAATAACAAGTTGAGATCCCAAGAGACTCTATATACTCGAGACTTTAGACTTGAGACTTGACTTATACTTATGTATTATGTAGTTAGTTAGCTGGGTTGACTTGACTTAGCAAGGAGAAAATTGAGCTCTTTTCTACTTGTGTCATGTACATAATGTCTTTTCTTCTTCCTCATTCAATCTATCCTTTCTTTCTTTATTTCTTTCCTCCTTTCTTTCTTTCTCATTCCTTGGCATTAAATCCAATTGTCCTACATTCGGTATTGAGCATTGAGCATCGAGCATTGAGGGATTGCGTATTCAAAAGAATGGCATACTGTGTAAACAAATGCAAAAGGATTCAACTACTTAAGAGTAAGCTCATGGCTCATGCTCAATGCTCATGGTAAATACCTGTATAATTTGTGATATCATGTACAATGTAACTACAGTTAGAAAACAAGGTAAGTGAAACATATGACCCATGTTTTTTTAAATGTCTATAGTATTCAATACTCAACACTCGGTACTCAATGCTCAATGCTAAACACGTGGAATTATTTGTCTTTATTTATATTTATGTTTGTCTTTGCTATTTGGTATTGACCACTGATATTCTATTTGATTAACAAGAGTATTTTGAGTTTGGAGTTTGGAACTTTGAAGCGTCAACTGTTGAATGTTGAATGGCTGAAAACTCGGACAGTTACAGCAAAAATGAGACAAGTTTTGAGTTTTGAAAAGTTTTCATGGTCCATACTCTACGCGTTTGATTCATTCATTGATTCGTTCATTCAGCCCTTCGCTTGTTTTTGTCATGTGTAATGTGCAAACAACAATAAATTTACTTGTTCATGTCATGGTGTTGACAACCTTCAGACGTTTGAAGTTTGAGAAAATGTTATAAAGGCTCCCTTTTTAATTCTATTTGTCTACTGATTTGGGATGAGAATTTGAATTTTGTATGCACAGGGATTCCATGAAATTGGATGAAGGAATAACGAGCCTTCCTTTTGTATAGGAAATAGGATGCATGATGTATACTGTATAATGTGTAATATGTAGTATTATTACTATTCCATCAAATAATGCTAAGTGGCCCTATTGTTCAATATTTCCCTGTTGGCGATCCACAAAGACAATTGACATATTGTTCCAGTATCCACAATGTACTATGAAAGTTGTACAAATGCTGAGGCTCAGCGGACAGAAGCAAGTGAAGAATGTGAATGCATGTATAACTACACTCTACACTGAATTGAGCATAATATTCATGGAGGATTACTATAAACTATAGTGATTGATTGTTATTTTCAAAGAGAGTGTCACTTTTTCATTGTCGCTGTGTCCATGTGTCGCTGGTCACTGTGTGTGTTCCTGAGAGAAAAAAACAACTCAGTACGGCTGCTTACTACTACTAATAATATTAATACGCATATTGTTGTTCTTGTTCACTACTTGTTCTCTGTGTTCTGTGCTCTATGTTCTATGTTCTATGACAATTCGTATGTACACATAGGTGGATTCTAGATTCTGGATTCTACGGATTCTGACGTTTTTTATTGTCTCCGTTGACTTAAATCCACATTACATATTATACATGAGTACGTACCAAATTTTGTTGATGTCCTATACTTTATACTCTAAACTAGCTATTAGCTGTTTTGCTGTATGGTATATAGTGTGTAGTGTATAATATAGTAACATGATAATAAATATTAAATTTATATGTATAACATACTTCAAGTTTTTAAATGCGTCCTTAAGAAGAAAAAGTACCTATGCCCAAGATCAATGAGGCATGGAATATGGACTATGGACTATGGCGATTCTTTTTTTCTGTTGTCTCTTGAGTCTTGAGACATTGGACTCATATTCCTGTATTCGCAGCTTAGTTCAGTTCAGCTTAGTTCTCTACTCGCTACTCGCTACTCTCTACAGGTAGTGGATTATACATGAAGTCTTCTTCTGTCTTTTGTCCTAATGTTCTTAGTATTGTCTATGATGATGCCAAAATGTTTCTTTGAATTGCCAGCTTGGGAATTCACAATGCTACTTAAGAACCAAGAACGAGGTTTGTCGTACGTCGTATTTCCTATGTCGTACGATTCTATTTATTACAAAGTACTCGTAGATGATTCCTAATGCGCTTACTGTACGTAGTACGTAGTACCTTTACGTAGAATATGTCTTGAGTCTTGAACGGACCTGATCAATTGTACTTTGTACCTAATACGTGATCACAATTCACATTTTATTCGGACTAACAGACTATTAACCTCTTGTTTTTATTCATGCATAAGGAATGAGCAACTATCCTGGTCGTTTACATGATGCATGACCGCAAACTTAACTTGGATGGTCACTGATATTGATATTGATTCATGTCAAAACTTTTAATATGACAAAAGACAAAATCCTCTCTCATTTATCCTTTATATTATTATATTCCACTTGATTGATTTCTGTTTTCTGAGGATTGAAAACAGAATACTGGGCTTTCAATTTTCAATGCATATTAAGAAAACAGAGGATTGGCAAAAAAATCCTCGTCCTTCCCACCGGCACCGTGAATACACAGCACGGCAGCAGTGACAATTGACAGTGACAGTGACAGTAACATTTATTAAATGTTGAACAGAAAATCCAAATCCAAGAAAATGACCATAGGATTTTTTTCTGTTTTCCAAGTTATTATTCATTATTCTACGCTATAAACTGTAGCTTGTAGGTTATTATTAGAAATGGGAGTAGAAATTTGGAATTGGGATGCAAACAGGAGTACAATATGCAATCTACAATCTAAAATATTATAGCAGCATAAAATTGTAATTTTGGTTGTGTGGAAATCCTCATAAACACTTTTAGTTTAGTTTGGTTTATTTTGGACAACTAAATAAACTACTACACTCAAGATATGTGTACAATGTGAATAATGTACGATAAAGATAACATTAACTTGAACATTTGGTTATGCAAATAGAAGGTGTGATAAGGTTTTTGTATTTTTTTACTGTCAAAAAACTGGACGTTTGGATATTGTACATTAGACATTGGAGATTGGAGAAGCAAGAATTTAAATGAAGGAGTAGAAATACGCACACAGAGTACACTATAAACAGTATAGAGTATAGCAAACATAGAGCAAACAGCGATAAATAAATAAATAATGAATCCAAAAGGTATAAGAAATCTAAGAAGTGGGAACTGAACTGGTCAAGTAACTTTACCATAGTTATACTTTATACTTTATACAATTCACAGTTCATACAGTGACATTTTAACGTGTTGAGTGTTGATATAAACGTGATATAACATATAATGTACATAGATGTATGAATGTGTGGAGAGGATTCCCCTTTAATTTTCGAAGGACGTTTCATGCTGAAAAAGGTTGAAAGGATTAACTTCTCAGCTCTCAGAACTCTAGATTCTAGATTTTATACTCTACATAAATATTCTTCATTCTCTATTTTCCATCTAAACACATTCTGACTATGCAAGGAGCTAATTACAGGAATAGAGAATATTTTTCATGTGTTGTTTCTTCTCTGCGTTTTCTCCTGTGTCCATAATCCATACATGACAGCATAACCTTTTTCTGATATTTATATCTTTCCATTACCGATCCAATAAATACATAATACGTAATGTAACACGGATAATAAAAGAAGTGTTTCAAGTAACATGCAGTAGATTTTTATATAATCAACGAACATACCGATTTTTTTATGACCATTTCTAATTTGTTTCTAAAATTAGTCAAGGGATTCCTCTCTTATGTCTTATGTCACATTGAGCATTGGAAATTGTGGAAGGAAATAGAGGAAGCAGAAAATAGACTTGGTTATTTTTACCCCCAAAAAAATTATATAAGTACATCCGATCGTCACATGATTGTGATCAGTGACCAGTCATGGGACTGGATATTTTCTATGTATATTTCTAATTTCTAATGCATGGAACAAGACTGGAAATTGCAATTCACAAGTTGAAGATTGTACTAAGAACAAAAATTGCAGGGTTTTCCTTGTCCATTGTCCATTTTGTATACGAGGTAAGAATTAGTTTGTCAAGAAAAGATTTTGAAATGACTGGAGGAAAAACAAAGTTGTCCTTTCAATCAGTTAAATTGGAATTGGAATTTGAATGAGAGAGGACGTAGATTTAGATGTACTACAAACTAAAAGCTATGCGTGTTCCTATAAATAACTCTGTGACTAAAGAGTTTTTTTCGAGACTCGAGACATTAGATATACCACGACTTTTTTATTTAAATCACTTGATTGCATGCAATTTTAGTGGAAATGCGAATGCGATGGTCAGTGACTGTTGCGTGGCATTTGAAATGAAATGAAATCCAATTCCAATTCCAGTCCCAACTTTTCAACTCTCCAGAACTGTGAACTGTACTTACTACGTAGTACTTCTATCTTCTGTCTCTGTGACACAAAAAGTATGAGTTTTTTTATCGTTCTTTGTGTCCAATGTCTAATTGCAGAATGTGAAGGAGATGTAATAAATACATGTGTAAAGTTAGTTGTAAAATTGATAAATCAAATTAAAATTGAGCATGATTCTAGATTCTAGATTGTGGATTCTAATTTAGAAAAAGTAAAGTTCATACAATGTCAATTTACAATGTATACACTACACACTACACACACAGAGTTTATAATATCTCAACTTTTTATCATCATCATTATTTATAATTTGTCAAGGAGCTTTTACATCCAGCATCAAGCGGAATGAAATGAATGGAAATGGATATTTTTCCTTTTGCAATGAGTAAAAGAATCGACAATCTAATAAAGAATCCAGATTCTAGATCCAACAGAGAACGAGTTAAATTAAGTGAGCACAAATAACAAACTTGACATGATGTATGATCTATGGTTGATGCTCGATGCTCAATGTTCAATGCTCAATGGTCCATTTGTATAGTACATGAGTGATATACCTATCTTATTATAGTGTATGGTGTATGAATAACTTGAATTGCAGTAAATGTAGAACATAGAAGAAGGTAGCGGGGAAAATTAGACGAAACATCTAAGTCTTTCAGTTCTTTGATGAATGTACTCGAGACTGGAGACTCGAGAGAGATCATTTAAGAAATAATGGAGCATTGCCGTAACAATAATAACTAATTAGTTTTGCCAATATGAGAAAATATTCCCTCATGATTTCTATCCGCAGACTATAGACTACAGACTAGAAACTAGAAATGTTTTTTCTGCACAATACAGATCTATACAAGTGTTCAGTGCACAATGTACCATGCAGAATGTAGACTGTAGAGAGTAGAATGTGCTCTGTGCACGTGTGTGTAAGTAGTAAGTATTGTTTGAAGGAAGTAGAATCAAATAATTTTCCTGTTTTTTGAACAAGGGGTTATTTTTAGCAAATTCATGAGGCTATTTGTGTGTAGTGTGTGCGTTGGAGGTTGGAGGCAATTAATATTTTCTACAGTTTCCATTTATATACACACATCTAGATATATATACATATCTAGATCTGAATGCTAAACACAACACTAGGAGCTAGAGCTAACTAAATATTATGAATGAACCCAAGTGTACATACAGTATTACGTATTGAGCTTCCTTTTGCCTCTGTGCTGTGCCTACGTAATACACAATAAACAGTGTATGCTCTATGGTGTATGGTGGATGAACATGTGGGATTTAATCAGATTTGTGCACATGACTATTAACCGAATTCCTTCACAAGCTATTATTACATGCATGAGTTTTCCGTTTTTGTCAAAACGATTTATTTGATGACGGTGAGGACCGTCAACGACCACAGCTCTAGATTCTAGATTCTCGGTTCTAGATTCGCGGTTCTAGATTCTCAATTCTCGAGCCTCGACTCAACTGACTCAACTCAACTCAGCTGAGTTCAACTCTTGTTCCTTTTTTCTTTCTCTTAATTCGGTTTGGAGAACTATTCTTCACTGTATAGACTGTAGACTCTAGACGTGAAGAGTGCATAGTTTTGGACACAGGAAAAGGAAAAACGGTGGAAAAAACAACAAAGAGTCTCTATGGCAAACGAGTGGAGAGAGAAATTCATAGTAATAACACAATGGTAAATTGTTTATTAAATGTACCTATCTTTAACGTACGTTTGACGTTGCACATTTTACATTGTATCGATATAATAATGGTAATAATGTAATTCCGGGTTACAGCGAGCTAATGGTTTCAAGTATTGTGTTCCGGCGGGGGGAACATTTCCAATAAATGAACGCTTATTAAATAGAACGATTATTACAGAGACCCCACTCTCACTCTCTCTCTCTCCCTCTTTTAGTATTACAGTCTACAGTCGACAATCTAGAATGACAAGGAGACGAAGAGAAGGAGAAAGGCTAGAAAAATGCTGAAATGTGCTCCCTTGTTCTTGCTGATTGCTCATGCTTTCCTTGCTTTCTATGTTCTATGTCAATGGTGAATCTAGAATCCAGAATCTAGACTTTGGATGCGGAGGCGAATGTGAATGAAATGGTAAACGGTGAATGGTGAGAGTATTTTTCGAATTCGAATTCCGTTCACATGTTCACATGTATTTTTTACCCTGTCTTTTTCCATGTTTCTGCTTGTGCAATATCATGATATGTGCCACGTAGCATGTAATGTAAATAGACTAGAATCTAGAATCCAGAATCTAGCATACAGAAATATACACATTGCACATTTACACCATTACAGACGTAAAAGTAGATGGAAGTAAACGTAGACGTTGAGAGAATCGGAATTGGAAGTGGAATGGGTTTGGACTGGAAACTGGATAAGAATTCCCAACGAACAACGACCAACTAAACATTCATTCACATTCTCTGTTCCCTGTTCTCTGTTCTCGGGAGAATTTTGAATAAAACAAGCTTTTACCCCGTGTCGTTTATATGATTTATTGTGTTTTGGCACTTGCTCCTACGATAAATATTTCCAGTTTCAGTTTCCAGTCCACAGTCTACAGTCTATTATCATCATCAACATGATCATGATTATTGTTATTATTTTTACTGTTACACATTAGACATTAGACATTACACATACAATGTATGTATTTACTGTATTTACGTAGAGTTTATAGTTATTGTTTGTGCACTTTTGTTTCTATTTGTAATTGGTAATTCCCCGTTCAGTCTGATATCAAATTTCATTTTGTGTAAATACAGCAAACAGCAAGACATGAGCACAGCATAAAACATAATATGATACAACTCATAACATAACAAAACATTGGATAAATTTGCATCCACCATGTAGTTGTTATTTGTATTTCGGATGGTGAGCGTGCGTGTGTGTGTTTGTCTATAGTTGTTTAACTCATAAATCGTAAATCCCAGATTATGTCGGCATATTTGATATCCTATTTACTGGTTTTGAATTTGGAATTTTGAATTATGGTGATAACATAATATTCACAATTCACACATTTCGGATTGTATGCACACTGTCAATTGTACAATATTCTCCCACTTGTTTTAATTCTCTTCTCAATTCTCAATCAACTGAATAATGAATAATGAGATTTTTCCATTTATAAATAATAAACATTTTCATCGACCATTTTTCATGCTCCAGGCTCAATTGCCAATGTTCAATGGTTCAATAGTCAATTCTGCATGGAATGCAACATGCAACCAAATGAAATGACAGACATGAAACTCAATTTAAAAAGTGATGATTCTGGATTCTTGTAAATGGAAAATGGAAAGATAAATTACTGTATTTCTCGTGAAAATTGGAACATGCGATCCAATTTTTTTTCACTATCAAAACTATCAAATATCAACATTTTGTTTACACTAATAATTTTTATACGCAGTTTGTCATTTCTCATTTAGCCAGCGTGAAGCGTCCAGACAAAATCAAACATATTGTCCTGTTTTTCCTCTTCCTGATTCCTATTTATGCATTTACAAAATGCTTGCTGTGCTTTTATTTAACTCTGTGATTCATGGTTCTCAGCTCTCAGTTTCTGATGTACAGACTATAGAGTGATGAATGACGAATGACCGAAATCGTAAAGATTTAAAAAAAAAATAGTTTGTGAAATAAAAGTAGGAGAAGACAGACATTTCCTTTTGCTGCAAACATATTAAATATCCATTTTGGTAATTTAGTTGTTGACTTGATAATTGATAATTCGTAATTGGTAACATAAGTTGATTTGAATATAAGTAGAATATAGATAACAGATAATAGATTGGCTGTTGAAGAAATTAAATTACTTTTTCCTATGTCGTAGAAGATTTGCAAAATATATTCGCAAATTGAGATTTGCAAATCTCAATTTGCGAATATAATATTTTTCGCTCATTTTAAAATTTTCTGCTTGACTTGACTTATCATTCTTTCAGCTTTCATGTAACACTTTAGTTTATCAAGTTGTGTCTGTAGTCTGTAGTTTATGTCATCATTTTTCCGACTGCTTTTAATACAAGTAGAAGAGGAAGAACATGATATTTGTTCATCAATTATCAATAGACTGCAACTGAACATGAACATGGATCGCTGATAATTAATACTTGATACTAAATGTACAAAAGTATGAACAGCAGATTTATATTTTATATGTATAGCTACAAATTGAAGCAAAACATGGTATCAAAACATTATCTGAAGTTTTGATACTGTTCCAAAGCTCACAAAATGAATCAAAGATCAAGACTCGAGGCTCGAGGCTCCAGGCCCTAGTTAAAATTTAATCTGGTAGCACAGTTTAAAGTTTAACTAGTGTTTTTGATAATAAATGGAACAGTTCAATTCAGGTCATTTTTCATTTGGTGTGTAGAAAATAAAGAATAACATCAAAATGAAACATTACAATTTCTCCAGTAGCAGTTTATGGTTTAGCTGTTATTTTTTAAATTAGTGGTTATAATTCCAATGCATACACGTAGTATAATAAATAATAATAATTATGTTTTCATGATGACAAACTATTGTGTAGGAATGAAATGAAGCAATTAATTGTTACAAAATTCCTAGAATTCTTACACGCATACACGTAATTTCTAGTTCATAGTTTGTAACAGGAATGCAATAAAAGTATTTATTAGTTAGTTAATTAAAGTATCCAAGTTCAGAATAAAAATGCATTTTGGCTTTGGATCCATCAGAATTCAGAATAGTGAAAAAAGCGAGAGCAAGAACGAGCGTCATAGAAATGGTATCGAATGTAGTATCTACATTCTACGTATTGAAGTAATAAAGTAGATAAATATATTCAAGTTTCTAGTCCAAGTCCAAGTCCAACTCAATCCATTCCATTCCAAAACCACAAACAAGCTTTTAGCTTCCTGTTGGCGAACCGAAAGTAAAAGTAAAACTAAAAGTAAGAATGAAAGTAAAAGTAAGAGTGAGAGTAAGATGACCAAAATGATGCACTAACGAGCTTCGTCTATACGGATTGCATGTTTATGAACTAACAGGGTAATCAAGAAACCATGCGTGTAATACCCGCACAAACAGAAACAGAGACAGAAAGAGGAGCGTGCGGTTGGCTAGGTATTTTAGGTAGAAAGTAGAAAATAGAAAACAGAAAGCAGCAAGTCTTGTTTCACATATCCACATCCTTAATCTTTTACAACTTCATTAATAATTGGACGCACCCACACACAAACACACATGAACACATGTCTACACTTATACCTATACAAAGAATAACGTAATGGAATCGAAAGAGCTTTGAGCTCTGTCTTTCACCGAGCAACTAGAAACTAGAAACGAGAAACGAGAAACGAGAAAGCCACGTACAAAGAGATAGATAAACAGCTCTTTTTATTATGCATGGACGAAAACGTGTGTGCACAATGCATAATGCACACATTACACATTGTAGACGCTAGACACATCAGCATCAATACACATGAATGACTTTGGATTTTAATGGATAGCGGATTGAGTATTGAGCATTGAGCTTTGAGAAGTGAGAAATAGCGAATAAACTATTTAACTCATAAAAGTGCCTGAAATCCAATACTTCCTCTGGTTTTCCATTTCCATTCTCGATTCCATCAACCCAAAATAGAAAGATAGGTAAATAGACAGGATAATATTATGGGTACTTTGTATAGGCATTCCTGTAAACTTTAAACACTTGTTTTAATTATCATATCTACATTCTGCTGGACACTCTACACTCTACATTCAACATTCGATATGTACGTACGAAATAGACAAAACATGAACCACAGCACTTATCCTACCTTCGCCTCTCAAGTTTTACATTTCAACAACCTTTTTTAGCATACACGCTCCTCGGTACTCAAACCTCGAAACTCAAAATCAAAATCAAACATGCTCGTGTTGTCCATTATCCATTATTCATCTATAATATGGCTAAAATACAATCGACATTACACGTCTTTTGTAAATTTCCAAGTAGTCCTGTACTTTTTTCTGTAAAACAAGGTCAGTTTTATCAATTTCTCAATTCCCACAATCCATAATTCATAGTATTATATTTTATATTGTAAATTTTCAAATTGAAAGCTCCTACAAATTTGAAATGCTTTGAACCATACATATCGTATGTATGAATTGTATGAATCAGAGACGAGTAAATTTCTCAACAAAGGATAAAAATCAAAAGACAACAGGGTTTTGAGTTTTGAATTTTGAGTGCATTGAAAAAAAAATAAAAAATAGTTTCGTATTAAGTATTCAAGCTATCGAGATTTTAGTACAAATTTTATAAACATGCTTGTTGCGGAATGAGAAAGGAGGGAGGAGAAGCAATTTGTTTTGTTTATCTTTAATGGGTATACGTTATACGTGTAGCTTGTCATGTGTGTCTATTCCATAATATTACATATTACTAGATAGTTCAAGCTGAATCATCCGCGTCTCCTCCAAATTTTAGATTTTTATCACTTTTGTTTGTTTTTGCGTGTGGCTTTCATTAGCCTTGTCAATATCAATATCAACATTGTATCATGTAACATTGATTGTAAAATATTGTAGACGATGTTCACTTGGCGTTGCAAACGACACTTTTGACTTGATTTGACTTCAGTTGATTTGTCACTGAATCTATCAATAAAATAATTAATCGTTTAAAAGTAGTAAAAGAGTAAGTTATTATTAAATAATTGAACCTTGAAGGTGTTTCGAGTTTGGACTATTCCACTACTTGACACTTGACCATCCAAAATTCCAAATAATCATAATATAAAACATACGAATATGTGTGTGTGTGTGTGACGCAGTGAAGAAAATACAAAATTGTCAATTTTAACGAATTAATAACAAGAAACATAAATATGTACTTTTAAAGGGTTTTTTTATTATCGATCCCTGACAACTTAATGAACTGTGAGCTGTGACTGTGCAATTAAAAGTGAATCAAAACACTAGAAATTAAAATATCGCGTTCCTTTTACAGCATTTAATGTCTATTGTCTATATATTATAGATGTGTTGTTGCTATTTTTCCTCTTTTTTTCTTTTCATGCTTGGCGTCAATACTTTTGACTATGAGTTTTGAATGTCGATTATCAATTGTCAATTTTCAATGTTGTCGTCTGTCGTCTGATGTAGTTTCTGTAGTTTGGTTAAAGTTGTTTTTAAAAACCTCCAACTGCTTGCAATAAAGTCTGCAAAGTGAGCATTTTACATTGTACATGTTTTTTTCCTGTAGTAGAAAAAGGATAAAGTAGTAGGATAGAGCAGTGGAATACCAGTCTCGAGTCTCGAGTATAGAGCACAGAGAAGAGAGTACAGACTACAGAGAAAAGGATAATTTGCATGTCGACTATATACATGAACAATTCAATCCAATCCAAATTTGCGTATGGATCTATGATCTATGCAAAACTATGTAGAGAGTATAGAGAGTAGAGATGGAAGACTGATAAGGAAATTCTGTCCTTGGTGGAAAACTCGAGGAAGACGAACAAATAATACAAAATAAGCTGAGGCTTTGTAATTTTGCACTGCCATTTGTCCTTTGCCGTTTGTAGCTTAAAAATTTCAGCGAAAACAGTTGTGCGTTTTATAGTTTATAGTATAATATTATTTATATCTGGACTCTGGAGCAAGCAACAGTCTAGAGTCTAGAGTCTACATGCATATGTACTTTACTACTTGCCTCCTAAAACTAAAATCATAAATTTGTGAATGAAATGGATATTTTATATTTCAAACGTTGAAAAAGAAAAAAAATGTGCACCAACGTTGATAAGGAATTCTTTACATTTTTCCCTTGTTCGTTGTTGGTGTTCATTTCTCCTTTTTAAACTTTCAGAAAATGTTATCAACAGAAAGAAATAGAGGATTATCATTTATATTTAAAATTTAATTTAGATTAAAAGGGTATTAAAATTAGTTGGAAACTGTTGTTTCTTGTTCTCAGTACGGTTCATGGCTAAAGTAAAGGCGAAAATCTGGAGAAAATCCAGTTTCCCTATTCTAAATTCTAAATAACCCATATTCCATATTTTTATTGGTTAATGGTTAATGGAGAACCGAGTTATACTTTCAGCCCACTTTCATCAAACTTGAAATTAATCCTGTTAACTCGAGTCTAGAGGCTCGAAGCTCGAAGCAAAGGCTATTCAAATGTGAAATATGCAAAGTATATATATTGCAGTCTATGGACATGCGAGGATGGAAGTATATCTGACAAAGTGAGCCAAAATGAGCCGTATTTTTTCTCAAGTTTCTTCATGACCAGTAGTTAAAAACATGAAATGTATCGATCTATAGATATTTTTTTCCATTTTCTCCATAAACCAATAATCCGGATAAATCTACCTACATCCGCTAAGGACTGTGGACTGTGGAGATTGTAGATTGTAGATTGTATAGGTTGTAGATGACACCCTCTCAGCTCTCTGTATATGGCTCAGTTAGCAGTTAGCAAGTTTCCCTAAGTAATATCCCATCTTTAAACTTTTCATCTCATTTTATGATAATGTTGCAAGATAAAAAAGTTTTGCTTTTTACTTTTTACACGCTGAGTTTAAACCTATGGTACATCAAAATTCAAACCCGAAACCTAAATCCAGAATCCAAAGGTATAGACTTTGGATCTTGGCTTTTTTCTCTGCTGTGGACTTTTAATCCAAAGTCATGAACTCGGAATGTTCAGTGTTGACTGTTGACTGTGGACGTGGACTAAATGAAGGGCATTATGAACATGTTCTAATTTTCATGCATATATCTATGTACAATGTACATTTTAGTTGAGTTGTTTACGTATAATTTTACCTTTGGAAAAACGTTCCGTCTGTTCTTTATTGTTATGCGTTGACGTTTCACTCACTTTTATTGTACTTTTTCTCGTTTCTTGACTCTGAATTTGCGTACTTGCAATTTGTATTCAGTGTTCAGTATTTAGTTTCAATAATTAATATCTTATTGTACTTTTGTTGTATCACAATTTACAATGATGTTGATAACGATGATCATTATTATTGATATTACTATGTTTCCCCTTTGACTAGAGACTAGAACTTTAACTCTTGTTCCTCTTGTTTTATTTTTGCACTTAACTTGTTTCTAGTTTGTAGTTTGTACTCAAATCTCAAACTAATTTATTTATTTCTATTTGTATAGAATTTAGAACTAAGACTGTCAACTATAAACTATAATATTCTATTCTATTGCAAAATGTATAATATACACGTTTTCTACTGCGGATTTCCTATTTTACACATAGTTTTCACCCCGTCTCATTTTAGATGAGAACAATAACAATTACAACAACAAAAGGAACACATTTACTAACTAAAAAACATTTATTTCTTTTTGTATTATTAATATATAGTTGTATATCGTCTATGTAATTCCCAAAATGGACAAGTCCTATGTTAAAGACATAGGACTTGTCCATTTTGGGAATTACATAGACGATATATAACAGTGAGAAACCCAGTCACAGTCACAATGGCACAGTTATATTATTGTATATTATGTTGTATATTAGATTAGTTTAATATTTTTCTTACTAGTTTTATTTGTATTTGTATTAATATTTGAAGAGTTTTTATTTAGAATGAAGATGTAGACGGTAGACGGTGGGAAGTAGTGGAAATAAGTTTGTGCACAGAAATCTCAGAGAACGAACCGAAGCCCGGCATGATACTCAACTGACTGAACTGAGCAGGAAAGTGAGGAGACGAAACTCTAAATGTATATCTAGTATCTACATTCTACATGCTTTTGGAAGGCAAGCGAGAGAAAGAGAGAGAGAGCGTACGAATGTACATTGTAGTGTATAGTATAATGTGGTGTGTTTCTGTGTTACTGTTTACTATTTACTGGGAACTGTGTGCATATTATAATAATGTTGGGGGCAAATCGTAGTGTAGCACATGCTACATATAATATAAAGTATAGAGTTTTCTTGTCATACACTAATATCTAGCGACTAGCTAGCTATTGTAATAGAAACCCTCTCTTCTCCATTCTCCATCCAAACTCCAAACAACAGCAGGAACATGTATACATAATTTCATTCATTCATTCATTTTGTCCATGTCTTTCCACTATTCACAGTCCACATGGTAAGAGTTTGAAGATTGAAACTTTGAACATTGAAAGGATAGCCGCATGCATGTTTTTGAGTTTGAGCGTGTACAACATGATACATTGAAACATTGAACATGGACACTTAACATTGGTGTAGGTTGTAGCTTGTAAGTTGAAAGTTGTTTACGACGGTACACACTACACATTATATCTACAAAGATGCAGGGAAATTTTCCTTGTTAATCATGAACATTTGAGAACTGAGAATTGAGAATACGGTGGTTGGTTTGGGTTTTGGTATTGGTTTTTTCATTTAGATGAGTGGCAAAAATCGGCTCGTTAGAAGCTTCCCTGTCTCTTGCTCTGCCTTTAGTCTTTGGGTTTATCGCCCTCATCTAACTCCATTTTACATTGTAGATTCTGCATGATGCAATCTAGATTCTAGATTTGGTGCTTGAAGAATTCGTAAATTGGTAAATTTTTGAAAATTATCCCTTTTCTCGTGTAAAATATCGGTTTTTTCCTACATACTCAATCTCCAATCTCACCCCCAAAGCCCAAAAAAGGAACTTTTAGTAAAAAATATTGTAAAATTGTACCCTTTTCTATTTTCTCTTTTTCCCCATTTTGTATCAGTATTCAGGATCAAGTATCAAATATCAAAGCCTCAGATTCAAAATTCGAACTATGCTGGTCAAATTACAGAGTGGAGTAGATTTTGCAACATTATTCGTATGGCTTAAGTGTTGTGTGTTGTGAGTATTGAGTTTTGAGCATTGAGCATTGAGTATGTAAAATGTTAAATGTACAGCGCAAATTGTCTGCGGTATGTCGTCTCTGTTTACAGAGTCCAGAATCCAGAATGCCATTATCACCGAAACCGACACCGGCATCCGCATCAACGCGACATCAGAGTCAGAAAGGACACATTTGCAAAACTTTGTATGCACACTCACGACTCTAGAATCATGAAGAACTTGATAATGATGATGATGATGAGTACATATTGCTTTTCTTGGAGGATCAAAAGTACTCGGGTAATAAGTACTAGCTGTACGTAGACATTACCCATACCATGATATGATCTGCATCCAGCATCTATGCTTTTGATGCTTGGTGCCACGTATCAGTTTATAGCGGTACTTGTTGTAATGATCATGTACCATAGAATGTAGATCTATAATGTAGACTGAACTGAACTGAACTAAAATCATAAAAAGGACGAGAAGAAAGGAGGAAAGAATATATAATAATGTCATGTCGGGGGAAAGAGTTTCAAAGCGTGTAAGTAGGTATTTTAGTATTTTGGTATTTGGGAAAGAATCTTTGAGTTTGGAGTTTGGAGATGTATCGTAACTAGTACTCATACTCGTACTTTTGCTGGATCCTACCAAGTGCTTTTACCTCAACTAAACTAACCCACAAAACTACAAAGAAAAGGACAACCCATAGACTTTAAAAGAATAAAAAATAAAAAAGGCTTTTTAAAACATAAAGGCCAACGAAGCTAGAAGCTAGAGAGTGTGTAATGCATACAGAGTACTTTGGTAAGCTGGTAGATCTAGGAATTATGGTCACTATAATAATAATAATAATAATATATACATCGCACTTTATTGTAATGTATCTGCATTCTGCATATATGTATGTACAAAGGATAATGCCCATATATTATAGATTATGGATTTATAGTTTGTAGGTCATATGTAAATTATAGAAAGAAAGAAACTCCAACTTTGATCTCTGATGATGATAATGGACATGAGCATACGACATACTGGAAACTCAATACTCAATATTCAATACTCAATACTAATAAGAAGACAGCAATAATAACTATTTTTGTTCTCACCGACCAGAAATATTGTACTAATAATATCTACAATCTACGTGTACTTGGATTTGTAGGTAGTTTAAGTGTGGAGTGTAGATGTAAGTGTACATATATTATCTATATATTTTCCTACATCTATGCATAATATATAGATATGCATATGTAGTAGAAGAAAAGAAATAAGAATAAAAGTTAAAAAGTCTATCACAAATTAAAAAGTATAGTTTTTGACGATGAATGCATTTTCAATTCTCAATATTTTTCGTGTGAGAAATGAGAAACCATGATAGTATAAGAACAAAATATAGGAAATTTAGTAGCTGTATCATTTTATCACAAATCAGAAAAATTGCATATTGCTAATAATGTATACAAAAGGTACAAAAATACTCGCGTGTACCTATTTGTAATTTGTAAAGGCTCTGAGTTATGAGTGTATTATTATTTATGTCCAAATAAGTGTGGAGTAAGGAGAATGGAGAATGGAATATGGAACTATCTTAATATGCTGCTGATATTATCATATTTTTGTGGTGTGCTCCTGTGTGTACATATTGTAAATGGACATGTAAAAACTACCAATAAACTAGTTGGGCTGTACCATGAATCTTGATAACTTGATACGAGTGTGTGCGATGTACGGCGTACGTTGTGTGGTGTACTGCTGAAAATAGAATCCAGTCCAATTCAATTCACATCTGCTCACAATTCACAATCCTCATCATCATAATCCCCGCGTTTCATCTTTGATTCCCGGGGTTTTTTTCATATAGAAATGTAGATTGTATATTATTGTACAGGGATTTTTTTGGTTCTGCTCCCTATTATTTTACCAAGAGGGGAAAAAATTAGGGAGCGAAATGAAGGAATTTCTCCTTTTACATACCTTTTACGTTTTACGCATTTTAGAGTGTATTGCTATTCCTATTGCTATTATATATTGGTGAGTGGTGTGGTCGTAATAATAATAATATGTGGGCAAATAAAATATTTTTATTCCAGTCGTCATGATTGTTATGTCTGTGTGTACATGCCACGTATACACATATACATAGAGAGAGAGAGAGAGAGCTGAATCACCGATTCATAACTTAAATTACCTTTTCTGCCTCTGGATACCTTCATAAATACAATACAATACGCACACACGTACACACTACACACGTACACACTACACACGCTTCTACGCTTCCTCTTTTGTTCTCTTTTATTATACGTAATATTATGTGATTCATTGGATTCATTTTGGATTTGGATTTGGTTAGGGTACGGTCCTGCGAGAGCGAACGAGAACGAGTAAGAGGGTCTGGCTTTTGATGGGACAACTTGAATTCAGTTGTGTAGATTGTAGATGTATAGTTATTATATGTATATTGTATATGTATCATTTATATTGAGCTTTCTCTTGCTCTATTTATTTGATGGCAGATTATCCTTTTTACTTCTTGCTCTGATTCGGTTTGATCTTGTTCCCTGTTGCTCTGTAGTCTCTATTCTGTACGCAGCAATTCCAGAATAGCAATTATCTGTATAGTGTGTAGTTTATATAGGGGGACCATGCTGGATACTGGATAGTGGTTGTAAGAGTGTGTAAAATTTCCTCTTTAGTGGAATTTCAATATAATTTTTAGTTGTTTTCTGCACCTTCTGGCTCTTACAACTTACAACCACGGACATTCACATCCACATGCACATCCACCTTCACATGTTAATATTCCAGTTCGAATTTCTAACCCTCCACACTCTACAGTTCAAACCGTGATGTACATTGTACCTTGTACCGTAGATCGTAGGTTGAGACTTGAGGCTCTGTTTTTATTTATGACTCACTCAGGCGGCGAACTTTCCCCGTTTTTATGAACGCGTGCTCCATGTACATGCACACTAGACCTCTTCACTTTTCACTTTTTTGGCCAAATCCAGAGTGCGAACCCGTTTTATTGTTCCTTTTAATGTAA
>JAQGBH010002535.1:0-23982 GCA_034698265.1 Sminthurinus aureus
GTATTTTATAAAAATATCAAAATAATTTTAATAATTTTTTTATTCAAATCCATTTCAAAGGATTTCGAAGTGACTCACATGCATAATTTGTAATTTTATTAATTTGACGTGAAAAAATCTTTTGATCCTTGATCCTTGAATCTTTTAACATTTTATAGCTCAATAAATGCCAAAAAGTGGGAAGTTGAGTTGTCAACCCTAAAGACAAATAATGCTCGACTCACAGCAGCCTTACAAGAAAGTACGGCAAATGTGGAAGAGTGGAAAAAACAACTGCAGGCTTACAAAGAGGAAAATCAACGTCTCAAACAGAGAACTTTGGAGGCTGAAGCCGCCCTGGGAGATGCAGATGCTGCAGCGGAACTCGCAAAGGAAATTGGTTTGATGAGAGATAAGATTGACATGTGTCAACAACAACTGAACACTAAAGAAGAAGAACTTACCCTCATGAAAGAGAAAATGAATTCCACTTCCTCATCCTCTCCAGATGGATCCAAGGTTCAATTTAGTCTTCATTCTACTATATATAAACTATAGAAAATAGCAAACACATAAATATTCAATATGTTCAATATTCCTGCCTATTTTTTTATTATAAGTTATAAGGCTGTATAAAATATAAAATAATAACCCTGGCTTATGGCCTCAAAAGATTAGTCTTAGATCAGATAGTTTTTTTTATAAGAGAAAAGTTGTTACAGAATATTTTACCAAAGACTTGTAGCTTTTATGTAACTTTTAATATCAATATGATTTGGAATTTGGAATTTACCATGTAATTTAATGGTAAAATCATTCTACATTCTACATGTTGTATCTGATATGTGATGACATAAACTACAATGTTTCTTTGACTTTATCATTAATATGTTGTATGTTTCTAGGAGAATGAGCTAAGAGTGACTTTACATCAAGTCCAAGCAGATTTGGACTCGGCTTTGAAGGCTCAAGAAACTCAAAAGAAAATCCTCGAGGCTCTCAACTCACAGCTTGCAAAGAAAGTTCAGGATTTAGCCGGGATTAACAAGGAAATTACTGTGGCTTTGCAAAGTTCAACTTGAGCAACGAGAACAAGAACAAGAACAAAAACACGAACAATTGCTGGAACAACCCAGAAGAAAAAGAATTATTATTACCAAAGAAAAGGCATCCATCATCCCCATCCACATCTTTTGTCTAATATTAGAAACTAGAATCTAGAAAACTTTCTTTTGATATCCCAGATTCGAGATTAGACCCACAGAAGCAAAACTAGTAAATTGTTCGGAGAGTTACGAATATTATGGTTCTCATGAGAAACTTTAATTCCAATAAATCGCATAATATAATATAATATCGTATTAAACATTTAACCAACTCGTTGGAGTTTCGAGTCAATTTTATTCATATATTATATATTCATTAAATTAAAATTATCCAACACAGAACACAGAACATGTTTTGCAACTGTAAACTGTAAACTGCATAAATTTACTGAACTATTTTGCAAAATATTACAAATAATGTACATTCATTTGTTTAACATGTTTATAAAGTTTAGAATTTTAAATACAAAACTCAATACACAACATTCTCAATACTCAATACTCAGAATAAAATCCCAAATGTAATTTATAAAAAATATTTCCAAAATAATACTTAAATGCCATGTAAAATGTAACCATTGCCACAAAGCAAAGTGGAGAAAAATAAAATGCTCACTCTTGAATCTTGAACATGAAAAATGAAAAAGTAGAAAAATATAAAATATGATAACATTATATTATTATGCTTGTATTTACACATTACACACGTTGTATTTTTGAGGAATATAGATACTAGATATTTAGATATTGTACATAGTAAATAATAATAAATATCATACGAATTACACATTAGCCTACATTATGCGTAACACATATAATATTATATTATAGTAAAACACGTAATGAGATAGTCAATAAAACGACCTTAACGAAGTATTACTTGACGTACTCATAATTCATAATAAAAACTGTACATTGTACATTGAATCTGTATAATACCACATGAAATGTATCTTATCTGTACCATAATATTATTTTTAGTACAAGTCAAATTCTACATAATATTATATACAAACATTGAACATTAAAAATGAGTGCTAAATAATTACAAATTACAATAAAAACTACAATGATAAAAGATGATAAATCCTAAAAAACTATATAGATAAAACATGATTTTCAGTTTATCTCATTAGAAAAATAAAAGAATACTAAATAAAAAATTATTATTGAAACTATTTATTGATCGAAAATTAAATAATAAAATGGATTATTTTGTCTCAAAAACATGTACGATTCACTTGGTTTCTCATTTTCACGTATAGATTTTTCGTGATTTGCGTCAATGCATAAATCTGCTTACTCAATTTCTATCCTTGTAATTTTTCCGTGCGTTCAAAATACACGTGTGCATGAAAATGGATTTTTTTTGGTTTTTTTTGACACATTTACGAAAGTCATTTAATTTTTAATTGGGATTGCTGTTAAAGTTAAGTAATGTACCTATTTTAGTTGATACGTGCAAAAGACGTTCATATCTGAATCCTGAATCCATTGTTAAGGTTTGACAAACGAAAGCTGTATATATCTGAAAATACGTAAGTATACAAAATACAAAAAGTAAAATTAAATGTACGGGCATAAAGTAAATAATAAATATTAGAGAAATTTTCTACATTACAAATTGGAATTTGGGTTACAAACTTTATTAATTAAAGCCTTAATTAATTTATTAATTTTTGCAGGATAAATTCATGATCGTTGGTTTACATGAGACATCCCAATGCCTAATATTTCTGAATTACAGATGACAGATAAATAAGAAACTTGGTGAGTGTTCAAACGATTAAATGAAGTACAGCACTGAATGATTTAACGTAGAATATAATTTAAATGTGAACTAGTTTAACTTCAAAGTTGTAAATCTATGAAGAAAAATTGTACAGGCTTTCAGATTCAAGATCATGAAATGTGTCGATATATCATATTTTTAAATGTGATTATTTTTTATTCATAATTTACTTATTCATCTGAAGGGAACGTTGTTAATTATTTTTTGATATAAAATAATTAAAAATGGTTTCGTTTTGAAAAGCTGTTTTAAATGTATTTATATAAATTAATTTTAGATGTAACCAGAGACCAGATAAGATGTACATAAATGATATCAAAGTTCTTCGTCTTCCAATCTCATACACTGAATTTCAAAATTGTTATATTCATTCAACTAAAATTGTAAAGGGATTATATGACGAATCAGTAAATTGTGATTATCGGGGTGAAATTTTCCTTTCAATCAATTTGAAAAACACGGAATATCGAGGAGCTAAAATTTTGGTCAGATTGTGTGAATCTCGGGTAGAAGATGACGCTGGGATCGTTCAATGTGATATGCGGGTTTGGAAATTATTTTCTTCTCCCGCATTCAGCCCGGGTGATGGTGTTGAGGAAACTCATATGAACGTTCCAACTACTACTTTTCCTCCTCCTTCTCTTACCACAATGGAACAACATGAAGAAGAATTTCAAGTTGTAAATGAGAAGAGGAAAAGAGTACAAGAAGGAGAAATCGATTTAGCTCATCAAATTATGCGACTTGAAAGAACGACTCTTCCAGAACTTTGCAAGAAAGGAGAGAAGGAGGAGGATGCAGCAGCAGAAGAATCAAAAGTAGGAGAAGGGGAACAAGATTCACTGAATCAGATCACATTAACCATGAAATTTAATGACACACTTAGATGCACTTCAACAAATGACATTCAAATGCTGAGATTGGGAACAATTAAAATGATGCGTTTGACGGTGATATTCTCTTCCTCCACCTACTCACAAAAACTGTTTCATTCCAAACCTACATTTGATCTGTATTCTAATTCTTCTTCACGCGATACAGGAAGGAAACGATATTCAGCATCATCATCATTATCTTTATTATCATGTGACTCAAATTCAAAAAACAAGTTACTATGTGAAAAAATTCGGGATATTTTCATGGCCAATGAAATCAAAACTAGTTCATCTACTTTAATTGATTTGAGACATTGTCCTCTATCAAATGTCTCATTTAATATTCCTTCAATTGCATATATTTATGTGGAAAATTGTGATATTTATGCCAAATCTTCTGATACCTGTCCAATCCCTTCAAATGACAACAGTATGCTTATAATTTATAATATTTTATTACACGAAATTTTCTACTTTTGAAAAAAAACATGATCAAAACATAATCAATAATCATAATCAATTATTATTTAGAGTAATTTCATGTATACATAATTATGATGATGATATTTTCTTTGTTTTTGTTTTGGTTAGGTATTGGAAGAATAAATTCAAATACAGAAATCATCATCTCTTCTACTCATTCAGTAGACTACTACAAAAGAATGCATGATTCTATTCTTCCTTCAACTGTCAGTTTAGCAGGTTTAGAAGCTCCTTTAAAATTGTTACAAGAGACCATTGAAATGCAGGAGCACGTAGTAAAGACAAGGACAGCAAGAAGGGAAGGAGAAGAAAGAGAAATTAGGAGATCAGTGGAAAAGGACAATGGTCATTTTTCGCATGGTTTGTTAATTGCGGGTGCATCGGGTTGTGGAAAGACGCTAGTCGTGCATGAAGCAGCCAAAAAATTGAGAGCAAACTTGCTGGTCTTCAATGCTGCTACTACTAAAAAACCTATTCATGATGTCTCTGGTTTCAGCGAGACTTGTACAAAGATTTTTTCTAGAGCAGTCACAAGTGCCCAAACGGAACCAACTGTCCTTCTTTTGGAAAATTTGGAAATTTTATGTTCAACTGAGAATAAAAATCCCGAGTCACAGACTACTTTAGTCAAAGCAAAAATAGTCAACCATATTTGTGAACTTTTTGATAATATTCCATCTCAAATATCACTCACCATAGTTGTCACATCTAATAAACCACATTTATTACCTCAAAAATTACGAAGGAGTGGTCGTCTTCAACAAGAAGTAAATTAATTATTTTTTCAATTTTGAAAATGGAAAAGTTTCTTGTTTTTTTTTGTATTTTACCTGTATTATGAATTATGATAATAAGGATAAAAAATCTTTCACATTCATCTTTTCATGTTATTGAATGTTTTATCTTTTAATAATTTTATGCATGTACTTACTTGGATTTTATGGTTTATGGTGATAAACGATAAAAATGATAACTAAAATTGACAACATCTATTTATTATTTTGTTAATGTTTTTTCTAGCTATATATTAAAATGCCAACAGAGATTGAAAGACTAAGTATTCTTCAATCAATGGTCCAGGATTTATCATCCTTCTCTTCGTATGATTTGTCTTTACTAGCCAGACAAACTCCAGGATATGCCGGGGCAGATTTGGAACGACTTGTACATCTTATTGCCTTAAAAGCTAATGTAAGTTGATTCTCTATTCAAAGCTCTGTACATTAATAATAATTCATAATTATAATTATAAAAAATAATAAAAACAACAATAATAATAAATAATTATTATTATTGCTGTTGTGTTTTTATTTTTCTAAATGCAAAATACAAAAAATAGTAATTTATTGATTTTTGTTTTGTTTTTGTATTTATAGGAAGAAAGTTGTAGTTCAGTGTCTGATTCTCATGTGAAATACGCTTTATCTCAAGTTATACCAACCCTACTTCAAGGCTCTGCGGGACTGGTTGATATTCAACGTGCAACTTCATTAGATCATATCGCAGGCTTAGAGTCTGTAAAGCTTGATTTAATTAAGGCAATAGTGTGGCCGCTCAAGTATCCTCAGTCGTTTCTCAAAATGGGGATTCCTCCTCCAAAAGGTAGACACTAGACACATGCATATAAAATAAAGTATTTATATTAAGTGCTAGTATCTAGTATCATCAATTTAGCTTTTCATTGTATATTTTATACACAATACACACATGATAAAATCTCTCTTAATTATTTCTTCTCTCCTTTGTAAAGTTCAATATAAATTCACCCTTCGCTTCAGTTAAACATAAGTAATACATATGTATACATACTATTTGTTAGGTATTTATTATGTCTAATATGCATAATAATGTTTACAAATACTGGGCTGCTAATAGTAAAAAGTGTAAAGTTAAATAATAATGATACGATATACTTCCGTTTAACAAGCAAAGTGATTTAAGCTGTATTGAAAATTGAGAATTGAGAGACTTACTCTTCTTTTCTCCTTTCTAGTCTTTATACAGAATGCAGATGTTAATAATTATTATTATTGCAAGTTTCAAGTAGGGGATTACGATTTATACTCATATATTATGATTCATGGAATTTGAAATTAAGAGTTTTATATGGAAGGGAAAATATGATATATGTATGATTTGGGATTTTTAGTTCAATGTAAAAATGATGATAAAAAATGAACCATTATTATTATTATTTTGTAGCAAATTCTAAAAAAAAAATTGTTTTTGTCCTGTTCTTTCTGATCTCCATATACTTTTAGGTATTCTACTCTACGGACCTCCAGGTTGTGCAAAAACCACGCTTGTTCGTGCCATAGCCGCTTCACACCAGACTAATTTCCTAGCTGTTTCAGCTGCCGAGTTGTTTTCATCTGGGGTGGGTGACAGTGAAAAAATTATCGTGGACTTGTTTCACAGAGCTCGATCGGCGTCTCCTTCCATTCTCTTCATCGATGAATTGGGTGCGGTAGAGTTAACTAATTAGTCCATTACTTTCCCTATTCAATTTATCCATTCGAATTTCTCTATGTTCCTCTTCTCCTCCTGTGTACTTTGTGTTAGAGAATAGAGAACGGAGAACGGAGAACAGAGAACAAAGGCTACAAGATTGAGATGGAAAAAAGAAAAAGTTTGATTTTTTACACAAGAAAAAAGTTTTTCCCCACTCTCTCCTCATTCTCGTTCCCTTTCTTTTATTTTCTACAACTTGCAACTTACAAGTGTGTACAACATGGAAAAGTCACAGACTTAAATGCACACAATCATAATGTCTTTTTTCTTTTTTTCCTTTCCCGTTTTCCATCTTCTCCTTTAGATTTGGAATTTGGAATACCAACTTTTTAATAGAAAACTACATGTTACATATTAAACTACGCATGTATTTGTGTTTGTGTTCCAAAAAAAAAAAGTTCAAGTTGCTCAAGACAATTTTGTACGGATTCCAAATTCAAAAGAAAATCTTTTTTCCCTTTTAACCTTGTATAATAATGTATAATATAGAATTTCCAACTTGGTTTTCCTCTCCGAGTTTCCAGTTCCAAATTCCAAATACATGAATAATTTTTTGAATCAGAAATCAGACATTAGACATCAAAAGTCAAAAATCATCATTCAGAATTGAGAAAAGTAACAGTAATAATAATTTGTAGTTTTGTGTTCTATTGTTTATGTGCAGAGGCGGTGGTTGGCTCCAGACAGGCCTCTTCAAAGGGTAGTGCTGTGAATGAAACAATATTGTCAACTCTTCTCACTGAAATGGATGGAGTTGGGATTCACACTCCAATTGCTTCATCCTCTACTCATGTAAATTTTTATCCTGTATTATATTTTATATTAAATGTAGTTATTTTTTTATTTTTTTCCCTTCTATTTCACACCTAATAGACAGAATTCAGAATTCACCATGAACCATTTTTTTTCTTTCTTTTTTTTTGAATATAATTATAAAAAGTTAAAGTTTTGTCCCAGTTTCAAATGAATTAACTTTTCTTGTTTATATTTTGCTGGGCTGTCTAAAGTCTAAATACTAAATACTATACGTAATTTCTAAATGTTACGATAATTTTATGCTCCATGTTTTGAGTTCTGTATAATTTATAATTGTGTAGGAGGAAAAAGTTGTTTTTAGTGGACCTTCTGTGATTGTGGTGGCAGCCACAAATCGCCCTGATCTTATTGACTCAGCACTCCTCAGACCGGGTAGATTAGATCGGATAATCCCCGTCCCTCCACCAAATGAATATGAGCGCCTTCAACTCCTCAAAAAATGTGCAGAGAAAATCCCTCTTGAGACTGATGTGAATTTGGAAGAGTTGGCGGCGGAGACAGATCGTTACTCGGGTGCTGATCTAGTAAATTTGTGTAATGAGGTACGTTGATTATTCCGTTCTTGTTATTTTATCATTTACAATGCAAAGTGGGGAAGAGTTAAGAGTTAAGTACTTGAAACGAAACGCAGAGCAAAGCAAAGCAAAGAATGGAATGGAGAGGAATGGAATGAAAGGGGGAAATGGAAGAGAGATGAGAGAATACAGAATTCAGAATAGAGATAAAGATGAGTAAAACACAGGCACTGACAACCGAGTGAATGAATGGATGAGAGAGGATGAAGTATGGAGCAGTGGTGAAATGTATTTGATTAAAATATGACTACTCCATTAACCATTAACCATTATATCACGCACATCTGTATATCTAAAGTACATACGTGCAAGACAGTATAGTGTAGCACTGGTTTCCTGGTTTTGACGTGATTTTAGATTTGAGATTTATACTTGTATGCGATGTAATGTGATGTGATGCTATTTGCTGCTGAACTTACTTTTACTCTCACTTTTACATTCATTTCTGCTTCATCTCACTTCATTTTCTCTAGAGTCTGGAGTCTGTAAATGTACTTTATCATGATTAACTCAAATCCCAATACAATCAAGTTACAGCATAATTTATAATTTACAATATTAGTCGTACAATTTTCTGAAAATAATTCATTGTCAATTATTGTCAATAATAATTGTGCATTACAAATTACAAATGTCCAATAGAAATCAGACAACTTGTGTTTTGTGTTCGCTGCTCTGAAAATAAATAATTGACAGATTTTAATTGAGATTTGGGATTTGAAATAGGAAATAGGAAAACTTGTCTTAAAACAAATGCAAATCACAAATGTTGAATGTTGAACGTTGTTTTGACTTTTGACTTTTGATTCAATTCAATAGGCTGCTTTGTTTGCCATGGAGGAGGACATTAACATTCTATCAGTGTCCAAGAAGCACTTTGACAAAGCCAAAGCTCACTCAACCCCGTCCATCTCTCCGGAATCACTCAAACTCTTCCACGACTACGCAACACGGTCTTAAATGAACAATGCAAATCAAACTACTGTAATTTACACTTGTCATGCCATTATTCTCTATTATTCTCCGGATCAAATTAATAAAAGCATCGACTCGGAAACGAAATCAACATAATCAACATCGTCGTCGTCGTCGGAAAATAATCAGATATACCTCGCAAGTTTTCTAATTATTTCAAGCATTATATATTTTTTAAATGGGACCGTAATATTTCAGAGCTATTTTCCAATTTCCAACCGTTGTATTTTTTATAGGATTTTTGTTTTGATATGTAAAAATATTTTTGGAAGGGAATTAAAAGATTTGTAATAATAATTTTGTATTTTCTACTTCCTACGTCAATTCATAATTCATAATAATTCAGAATTCAAAATTCACACTGTGAAATCAAGGAATAATTATATTTTGCACGAGTAATATTTGTACTACAGCTTACAGCTTGAAGCTCGCTATATCTATATCTTATATCTATACAAAATGTGTGGTGTATGTGGATTATGCACCAGAAAAACAACAAGTAACTTGTAGTCTAGTGATTATGCATACTAAATAATAATAGTAAATCAAAGAAGTGAAACGCCTTTTATTCTGCAAGGGTGACTATTTACACATTTTGACTCATTCCATAGTCATCATTCCATAGTGTCCTATAAATTTCTAAAGGAGAACAAAAGACAAAAGATACAAAGTCCTCATGAAGGGAATTCTCACACACAGAGCAGAGAGACAGAGCACAGAAATAGAGAGAGTCAAGAGATTGGACAAAGAGAGAGAGAGAGAACAATAAAACGACACTATAATACAGCTCTGGATCGTAATTCGTAGTCAACATCTGATCTTTGTTGTTCCAGTTGTTCCCGTATTTCCAGTTTCCAGTATTTCCAGCAGTACCAGTTCCAGTAGTCTAGTAGTCTACGGGGGTCTATGTAATGAATAGATATAGGCCTGTCCAAATAGCCAAAGAATTGTACAGAAAGAACATGTTACATTGGACATTGTACAAAACAGGAACATAAAGTCTTGACGATTTGTTGCACTTTCCACACCCACTTTATATTATGATACAATTTGAAACGAATCTAATGTTCCCGGATAAAATAATCTTGTTCCATTCATCCAGAATCCAAACCAAACCAATCCAATCCACAATCGTCGAACGCCCTTAACAGCACTTTGATATTTTTATGAGCCCATTTCCATTGTATTGTATTGCATGTTGTGTATTGTGTATATTTTGAATCTACTCTGCACTCTTTCGCATCGTTTGTGCTTTTTGTAGCTTTTGTACATTGTACATTGTATGTACTATAGACTGCAGCTAGTTCTTTTTTTCTTTTTCCTTACTGATTTGATTTTAATTCACTATTCACCACTGACTACAGTCTGCAAACATATGTATGACGCACGTCTAAAGCTGAAAAATATTATACTATAATTATCTAAATAATATCATATGTGTAAACCGTAAACCATAGGAAAATGAATTAATGAAGACTGCACTGTTACATGTTACATGGAACAGAATAGAATAGAACAGTCACGATTATTACTGTTAACATACAAAATATTATGTACCATACACGGGGCATCATGGGACGTGCCAAATGCCAAACTTTTAATTGCAATAACAATCGCCTGTATTTGTAAACAATTTAAACTTTCCATTCTTTTTTTTGCACCTTCAACTTACCGACAAAACACAGTCAACTTCCTTCCTTTTGTGCACTGTACAATAATTCAGCCATTTTGTTGACGATTTGAAATTTGAAAAGTATAAATATATTGGAAATTGGATAATTTGGAATTTTCGTGGGAAATTTGAAATATTTAAAATGGGCTCAAAAATAATGATCGAGCTGGCTGTTGTTTGTTTGGCTGTGACAATTTTCATGTTGATACCATCGCTGGAGGCTGAAGGATCGATTTATGGGCCGTATGTAAGTTTTGATTTTTGGCTTTTGACACTTGACAAACCTAAATTTTTCATACTTAAAATAACAAATTCTATAATCTATAATCTAGAAATTTAAGCGGAAATGTTTTGTTTTTAAATTTTAAATGGTCTTTTTCTTAAAATGACATTTTTAAGAGAGGAGTTGTAAAATCCTTCAGCAAGCAAAAGGGAGAGGGCGTACTCAAATTTGTGGACAGCAGTGATGAGATTGTTGTACATTCATGGACGTTGATGCATGGTAAGGGCATTTTGGAAGCAGGCCAAATTGTAGAATTTTATACTGAAATCACGGGTCACAGCATGTACTGCAAAAACGTTGAAATTGTTCTCGACAAACTCAAACAGGAACTTTAATTCCTTAGCTGCCAACAAATATTATTAATTATTATTTATTCAGAATGCGAGATTAAGACTTTACCTTTTTATTCAAATAAAATTGATAAAAAACTACAACTATTGTTATTATTATTATTTACGAAAATGCTTTACTTGCGTCCTAATTCCTTGAAAAACAGGGGGTAGTTTCATTCAAGTTTCATTAAGTTTCCCAAATAACTCGAGTTTCGAGTTGCACGGAAGTGCAACTTCAATTAGAATTTAATGTATAATGTCTTAATGGCAACTTCAGCTACAACAACTGGCTTAATAATTTTATTGAATCTACCCGCAGCTCATCAAAATTGTTTTACATCTTGTTACTCCAGTTTATTCATTTTTGTATCTTTGGCTTTGATTATCCCACTAATTTGGGATTTCTTTCAACTCGTTATCAATATGGGCCTTGTTTTTGCTTTTGCCTCTGTGTTCTGTAGGAACTTTACTGAATACTAACAATCAAAACTGTTCAGTGATCATGGAATAGAGTAAAACAACGTTGATAACTGGCGGTTGGCAGTTGGCGCCACTGTCGCTAAGTTACACAGTGCGACAAAATTTTGTTAAGCGGCGGAATTTTGAAATTCCCAAAAATTTGACCCAAATTCAGGGTTCAGGTCAATTCAAGGTTCAAAAGGTTCAAAGTTAAAATTTCAAGTCAATAAAAAAAAATTTCAATTTTGCCGGCGTAGTGCAAATTTTTCCCGCTGCAAATTTAAAACGGTGCTACATGTTTTATCCTTTTTTTGAACTCTAAAAGAACCAGAACCGTCCAACGATCATTGAATCATTGAATAAGGAACGAAACTCGAGATGTTATTTAAAACTAAAATCAAATTTCTCTCTCAATCGTCTCTAGTCTCTAGTCTCTAGTATGTCTTTTACTTTGTAATTGTAAAAAAGTATTTGACTTTTTAATACGAGTAATCTGGTTCGTTTGGGTGGGTTTTAATCTACAAATTTTTGGTATCATATGGAATATGGAGCACGGCGCAAGTTGGAAGTTGGAAGTTGGAATAAATGAGAGAATAAAAAGTAGATTAATTTGATGTACAATATTCATACCTCATGCACTTGGATACTGTATGAAACCTTGTTTTTTTAGAAAAAAAAACTGGAACATCGACCTCCGCTTACCGTTTACTAGATAAAAATCCGTTCCAATGTTCATACTCTATACTCTACGAATGCATGTCTAAATCTACCATTTACAACGTACAGTGTTATTTAGAAGGATGATATTATGTGTTAATGCCCTACACTCCAGACTCGAGGCTTAAGACTCTAGACTCGAGACTCAGACTGGAGAGTGAATGCAAGAAAATGACGTTAAAGCATGTGCTAACGTTCTCATAATATTATGTACAACTTACAACTGCTCAGGAATTTCTGACTTTTATGAGAAAAAAACATATTCTACTCTCTCCCTCGGCGTATATTCGTATATCAATGTACAATGTACAAGAGTTTTTGGCGAGGTTATAGCTCAACAAGTAATGAGTCTGCACACTCATAATCATAGTGAAAGTTTTTTCTCCATCTTACAGACTCCAGAGATGCACATGTAGTTAGTAGATTGTAGATTGTAGAGCGTATGAAAAGCAACTTCATTTCACTCTCCTGCCTCTCGCTTGAATGTGTTTGGAGTTTGGTGTTTGGTATGATGTGGAATGGCGATGACCATAATAGTTGTAATGTGCATCGTCATCGTGTATCTGTTACGTATTATGTACAATGTACAAGATACAACATACACCTCGTACCTTGCAGATTGTAGATAGCTGGATGCATCTTTTTCCCATGAGCTTCCTCTCCAGTCTCCAGTATATCTTGTGAATGTAGATTGTAGATGGATATAATTGAGGAGTTTGTGGCGTTGAGAAGACTGGAAAAGCTGTTTTTGCTTTCGTGCTTGCTGCTTTGTACTCTCCATTCTCCATTCTCCGTGTACAGTGTACAATATAAAAGAAACATGTGAAGTTAATGGCATCATTAGGTGAGCAGACGTAGTCAAAATAGCCAAAACACATTCATAGAGAGAATCAGGCCTTTTTATCCTATACATTTCTTCCTTCTCTTTCTTTCTTCATCTTCAACTTGTTCGTCTCCCGCTTTTCTTGTCTTGTCTGTCTCCTTTCTTCTTTGGTCTTGTTCCGCTTGAGCATTTCCTTTCCTGTTCATTTTGGTTTGGTTTGGTTTTCCTTTTTGCTTGTTGCTCTTGTCTTGTTGCTGTCTTTTCTTCTCATTTCTCCGTCTTTCTTTAGTTGTTTTCCTTTTCCCTTCACTTTCACCATTGGCTGTACTTTTTCTTCTTTTCCCTTTTACCTCCAACCCGCTACTCATTGAGAATCGAGAAATGAGAAAGCTCCATGGTTTCTTTTTACCACGATCCTTTCTACTTAGTTGTGGTTCTATGCGTGTATAATGTATAGATACTATTTGAATAATACCTGTCTCTAGTCTCTCCATTCTCCATACTCCAAACTCCATACCTTTGACGACTTTCTCTTTTCCTTTTCTGCACAAAGTATATCGTCTTATTTTACTGTCTGATTCTATTCTTGATTCTGTATTCTTGATTCTTGATTCTTCGGTTATACTTTATATGTTGGGCGTATCGGATTTTTGTACATAGGGATCCTTGATCATTGATCATAACAGAGGAATAAAAGGGAAAGCTGTGCATTTTTAGGTATATGTACAGCAGATTCTGCATTCTGCACATAGCTTTTTTGCTGTTGCTTTGTATGTTTTTGTGTGCTAAGTTGTAAGTTGTAAGCTGAGCCGTTGACAATGTACACTGTACAGTTTATACTGTAGAGTAGTGCAACAGACAGAAAGGAAGGAAGGATGTAAAATGTAGAATTTAGAGTGTAGAGTGTAGAGTTGATCATTATGCATCAAGTGACTGCTTTCTCCTCTCCTCTCTCTCCTCAACCATTCAATTCTACATTCCATGTGGACTTCAAAGTCTCGTTAGTGGAATAGTGAAACTACTGTTCAGTGCAAGACATCAACCACGGATTTTACCAGTATCAAGCATCAAGGATGAAATCATATAAATACATATTACATATGTCCTGTGTTGAGTTTTGAGGACTGTGTAAAATGGACGAGTTAATCCTGCGAACAAAATTGTCGAGTGGAAGACAACAAAGGAGCAAAAAAGAGCGGATATGCTGAAAGTTGGAAGTTGGAATATCCAATGACTTATCGTTAGTCAGTCTAGAGTCTAGAGTCTAGAGTCTATAGAGTCTAGAGTAGTCAGGTAAAAGTCGGACAAACCAAGCTTGGAGTTGAAATTAGTTAGTGATATACATTATAAAATGCATAGGATTATGTAAGTGAATGAATCGGCTCGGTTCAGCTTGCGGATTTCATGTCCTTTTCCCAACATGATTCATTCTCTTTTTCCCTTTCTTTCTTTCTTTCTTTCTCTCTCTGAATGTATGCTCAATGCTCAATGCTCAGTTTTGAAATTGGAATCACATTGCATCACATCACATGAAATAAACCGCAGTAAATACGAAATTCGAACAAAACGTAATATGTAAAGTCAAAAGTACGGGGTAAATAATTGTTTTTGTCCCTTTTTCATTTCCATTCATGTTTTCTCTTTTCTATTTCCTATGAATTATATACCTATACCATATACATGAAAATTGTACATTGTACAGTTTACATTGTCCACGGAATATCGAGCGGATTTTCAGCTGTACCGGTAAACTGTACCCATTTAGCCCTGTCGTAATTAGACGTCTTTTCCCCATTTTTTTGTCATGTTACTTTTCATTTTTCTACTTTGATCTTTCCTTTCCTATTTTCTACATTCAAGTTTCAATCCACAATTTTGTCCTGTAAACTGTAGACTGTAGACTGCAGAACGCTCAAAGTACAAAGTATGGGAATATTCAATGTGCAATGTATTAAGAGTTTTGAGTTTTGAGTTTTGAGTTCCTGACGGAAAATGAAGAGAAAGTTGGAAAGTAGAAATCAAACCAGGGGAATCATGCTCTTTTTCCCTTGGAAATTACCCCAATTATTCAGTTTCAAATTTCAAACAGATTTATTCATATTCATATGCACACTGTACATTGTACATTGTACATTCTACAATGTTCATTCTGCACGGGAAATGATTAGTCATTTATTACTCTAGTCAACAAAGATTGCACATTACACATTAGAACTTATACATCTTGCTGTAAACTGTAAATCTGCATCAAAGTTGAAAGTAAAAAGTACTTTCAAGTTTCAACTCATGAAAAACAGGAAAAAATAATAAACAAAACTATTTTTTGCCCCTGATGATCAAAGAAAACGGTTAAAGTCTGGAATCTGGATTCTGGATTCTGGTGTTGGTTAAAGAGTAAAGAGTAAAGAGTAAAGATGCTTCTTAAAATCCTTTGTACATTGTACATTGTAAATCTTCCACGAAATTCTGCTCTGCTTTGTGCATGAATCTGACAATAGAAAAGTTGAGAATTTTCATATTTGCGCACAAATCCAAAAGACATAAGACATTTGACGTCAAATTTCTCATTTGCCCTTTGAAAATAAATAGAAATTACAACAAGCAAATCCAATGGCTAGGAGATTAGAGATGGAAAAAATGATTGGGATTTGAAATTTGAGATACATGATAAATGATAAATAATAATGAAATACTTATATAGGTTTAATTGATTGACTTTCAGCTTCCAATTTCCAACTGAGCTGCAACTGAGCTTAGCTAAAAAGTGTAACTGTCAGCTGTCATGGACTCGGGACTTTGGACTATGAACTTTGAACTCTCTGTGTGCATTGATGTCTATTGTGGATTGTGTATTGTGTATTATTGAGTGGAAAGTGGGGATTATATCTGTAGAGTCAATATATTTAGACTGTATTTTGCACTAGATTCTTTATTCTTTGAATGAAATGTCAGTATTCAGTTCTCTCTCTCTCTCTCTCTCTTGATTTTCATCTCAAATGTGATAGAAAGCAGTAAAAACATGGTTAAAGTAGCTATTACAAAAAGTTTTTCCTGGTCCACGGTCATGCCATTTTCTCCATTCTCCACAGTTTCTTCTATTTTTTAAACAGAATCTAGAGTCTAGACTCTAATACATTTTTTGAATGGAAAATGGGAAAATGGGAAACAAAGTGAGTGAGAGAGTGGGGGAGTGGGAGGGAAAGGAGCATAATAAAAATGTAATATCTGTCTCGAATAAAAAAAGACGAGGAAAAAAAGAAGAAAAAGAATTGTTTTTGGTTTGTGAATAGTTGAATGTTGAATGTATTTTCGTGGCTATGCTTGTTTGTCTTTTGTGTACTTGTACAGTGTACAGTTGTTTGTTTAGATTGCTCTGGAGAAAAGACATTAAAACAATAACAAGACAGACAGCCAGGCATCAGACAGATAGATAGACAGTCAGAAACAAGTTCAAGTTGGCTCTTGGCTCTTGGTTGAGTCTCGAGTCTCGAGTCTTGAGTCTTGAGTCTGCATCTAAATAAAAAGGTAAAGTTTTTCCATAGAAAATTTTAGTGGAAGCAGGAAACATCCGCCACATACTTTGCTCAAATACATAATATTTATATACAACACAACACCACACCACACCACACCACAAAATACTGACAATACACGGGCAAACTGACTGAGGATGAGGAGAAGTCGAAACTCTATTATCTAGTTTCTAGTTTCTACTTGCTCGTATGTACAATGTACAGTGTAGTCTGTATTCTGTATTCTATATGTAAAGGGAATCCAAATTTAAATCCAACTCAAACGAGGAAAAATATTTACAAAAACACCCAAAACGTCCCCAACTCTCAACACTCAACACTCAATTCTCCTATTTGGACTTTGGATTTTGGACCAGGCTTAAACTCATCACAGAGTGGATGGATCCAAGTCTCTTTCAAATGGACCAGAGCAGAGATCAGAGATACAGACATCCTCACCACATCACATCACATCACACTGGCACTGGCACTGGAAAACGTGTGCCTCTCTTCTCTCTTCATCACGTACAAACTGGCATGTCTCTTTCTCTATTTGTACAATACATAGTAAAAACCACGTTTGCTCCATGTCATCCTCTCTAATGTCTAATGTCTGCTGAATGCACACTTGAATTTTCAGCCTGTACTGACAACTCAAAACACCAAACTCCAAATTCCAAACTCACAAGAGTTCATTTTACTGATACTCCAACATGGGTAATTTCAAATGAGCTCAAATATCCTACTAAAAGTTTGATGCACTGCAACCACTAGACATTGGATACTGGACACTTCTCGTCCAAATATAATACTCACAAAGTCAAAAGCTACAGCTTTCCTCGTCACATAAATAATTTTCCTTCCACCTGAACATTCAAAATAAGTCAAAACAAATGTTTGGATTTTTATTGTACAGAATATTGAGTATTGAGTATTGAGCCGTAGATGTATCTTCGTGTTACATATTATAATTTATAATGAACAACATAACCGGGAATGAAAAGCATGTTTTTGTACAATTTACATACCATGTACATTGTACATATATATATGTCTAGTATCTAGTGTCTAGTGTCAAGTCGAGGACGACAAAGACAACGACAACGACAACGAGGAGGATGGAAAATGAAAGGAAAGTTCTGCACTGGAGCTGGTAGATTTCTAGATTCTAGATTCTGAATTCTAGATTCTAGATAGCAAAAAATACACAAGTTGAAACTTTTCTCCCACTTTTCTTTTCTCGCATTTTATAACAACATTTAAATTTTTTCAGTTTGCGAACCGGTCCGAATTCCAAACTCCAAGCTCCAAGCTCCAAACTTTGGCAATTTCATCAAGGAGACAGTGCAGAGTTTGTGGAGAGGAGAAAAAGTAAGAGGATAATGTATAAATATAACATTTCATAATATCCTGTCCTCTTCCTTCGTTCTTCGTTCGTTGTACACTTTTGACTTTTGAATTTTGAAAAAATAAAAAATGATATGACACCAACATTTTAGGACTTTGATATTATGCGAAAGAATGAGTGGGAAAATGAGAAAATGAAGATACTGAACTCTAAAATCTGAACACTTTTCAAATTGAATTCCTCTGTGCACCGTTGACTTTCTCCTTCTATTTTTGATCCGGCTCCGTCCAACTTTTACATCCCTTCATCAAGGATCAAGAATCAAGAATCAACAAGATCAAGAAGTTCAAGAATCGCATTGAAACCAGTTTACTTTTCATGACTTTTCTCCTTGTTAAATTATTTCTAGTTATGAACAAGGAAACGGGAAAAGTGTAAAGTGTAAAGAGTAAAGAGTAAAGAGTAAAGTGGAAATTAAATAGAAAGTGTAAGTTGCAAATGTAGTGAGCGAGATTAATAATATGTTTGGATATTTTGATACACGAACCACTGGGCTGCACTGGGAACTGGAACTTGGAAATGTCTCTGTATTTACTTAACACTCGACTAGGGAAATTAGCAAGGCAAAAGTCAAACTAATGAAACTTATTTCAAGCTTTCAACTCTTCAAGTGTTTACACACAAACTCCAGACTCCAGACTCTAGACTCAAAACTCAACATGTTCAAGGACTCTGGAATCTGAAATTTAGAATCTGGACACAGATTTTGCTTCTGGCTCGTCCTTTCCTTCGCAAATGGAAGAATTTACCAGTTCAACTATTTGGATTTTGGAACAGCCATTTCTAAAACAAATGTACAATCTACAACTTCTCAGCATTTTAAATTTTAATCTTAATTTAGAAAAACGTAAACGTAAAACATTTCTTTCTTGCGCGCGTATTTATCCTTTTTATATTTCATGTTTCAGTTTAAAGAAATTACCATCTGCACTTTTTAGACTAGACTCTAGACTCTGAACTGGATGTGTAAAAAAAGTTTGTTCTGGTTTTCTACCGAATTGAGAGTTGAGACAGACTTGAAAATGTCCAAAGTCCAAAGTCCACGTACCGTCTTGTTCAAAGTTGAAATAGGTCAGATGAATAATTGAAAGAATCCAGAAAAAATCAGTTGTATTTATCTTGTCTCATCTCTTGTTGGGAAAGTCTAGAGTCTAGAGTCTAGAGTCTAGAATTGTAGAATTGTAGAATTTAGTTGGTGCTAATCATGTAGAAAAGAGGATCTTGATACTTGATACTAGAAACTAGATGCAAAAAAGTGGAAAGGGAAAGGAAAAGGAGAAGCAAGAAACAAGACAAGTGTAAAAAGTTGATGTAAAGTTCTCTGTCTTGAAGATTGTTTCTGTTTTGTGTGTGTTCTGGTTCTGGTTTCTTGGGCACATGAAAGAAAGAAAGAAAGAAAAGGAGAGAGAAAGATTTTGATTGTCATGTTAGCTGCCATGTTGGTTGTTGGTTGTTGGTTGTGGTCTCGTTTTCTGGGTGAGTTGCACACAGCAGTTTTAGAGTTTAGAGTCTGGAGTTTAAGGAAATCTGAAATGAATTAGTTTTGGGTGACACATGACACACGACCTTCCGAACTGGAACAACTTTTGTTGCACAACTCAGAATTGAGAACTGAATGTTTCAGTCAACTTACACAAGAAGGAGTTGAGTAACAACTTGGAAAATCTAGAATCTAGAATCTAGAATCTAGAATCTACATAGAATCTGAATCCGGAATCCAGATGAAAGTATCCAAAATCTTGTACTCTTTCCCGATCCCATATTCCATATTTCCTATTTCCTATTCCATGTCCAAGTTTTCATCATATTAAATTCTTGAATGTGAAACAAAGTTGAGATTCAAATTTAACTTGATCATGAGTAATCCTCCTACAGCTTACATCTTATACATATCTATTACATGCACAAACTCCGTCTCAACTCTGAACATTTGATTTTGGAATAGTCAAAATCTGAATCTGAACCTGAATCTATTTTGAATCCATCTTAAATTTGGAGCTAAAGGCAACCACCGTCTTGTCTGAGTTGTGCATTCTAGATTCTAGATTCTGAATTCTGGCGTTGACTTTTGACTTTTGTACTTTGTATTTTGTACTGCTTTTGTTTTACAAAATGATAGACTCCTTTCGCCGTTTAGGTTTTAGTTTGTACATGGGATGTCGGATGTCGGATATTGAGCGTGTGTAATGTATCCTACAACGTACAATGTCATATCTATTCTAAATTCCTAATTCTGGGTAAAGTATCCCGATGATTTTACATCTACGACTTAAAGTAGAGAGTAGAGAGTAGATAGTCAAGAAAATCTGTGGTTTGCAGCCAAAGTGATTCCGCACGTTTAACTTTTCCACCAAACTTTCAACTAGTAACTTGTAACAAAACCCAGAGACCAGACCAAACCAAACCAAGACATGGCCGTTTTGTCACATCTTTTCCTTGTGTATTGGATTCTGGACTCTGGATTATCCATACTTCATACTTGACAGCCTATAAAACACTACAATAATTATGTACTCTATGGAAAATAGTAAATAATATAAAACAAGGAATGAAATGATGATGCTCCAACGTCCAGTTCCAGTTTACCCTGTCTCAATAACTCCCAAACTCCCAACACTACACTCTACACGCTACGTGCTACATACATGATGAAGTAGAAGAGGAGGAGAAAATACATTTCCACTTTCCACTTGTCATTTAATTTCCATTGTGGTCTCTTCCTCTCTATTCCTCTCTATATGGTATGATAAAATACATAATGGTTCCATGTAGCTCTTGTTAACTGTGGAAATTTCACCCAAGCTTCTACTTTCTACCCCAAAAAACAACTCACCATGGAAGATTTGTAACTTTGTCCTTTCTCTTTCCAATCTCTACACTCTACAGTCTACAGTATTCTAATATCATGTATTTTTATATAATATGTAAACACATTAAATGTTAAATATTGCTCCAACTTCTAGCTCTAGCTCTAGCATGAGACTCTAGACTCTAGACTCTAGACTTTTGACTCTAGATTCTAGATTCATGCAGTGAAATCAAACCGAGAGGAGTTTCACTTTTCAAAAACTTGTTCATTTTCTGTTTTTGTTTCTCTTTCTGGTTTCTAGAAAAGTTTTCTCAATACGATACAAAATACAATAGAGAATAAATAGAGAATTCAAACTAGAGATAGAGAAAACAGAAGAAAAGGAAAAAGAAGGAATAAACAAAAAAAAACTTTTGCTCTGTCAGCTTAGAGTTTAGTGCTGGCCAAAAAATCCGCTGTATGTCTAATGTACAATGTACAATGTACATTACACGGAAAAAACTGGATGCATAATACATAATATTGCTAAACAATAAGAGTCAAAAGAGACTACGAGTCAGAACAGTACCAACAGCAAATGGAAGTATCACTGTGCATTTTAATATTACAAAAGGTCATCATTTTGAATTTTGAATCAGTTCATGTCATTGGTCATTTTTAGTACAAAATAATAGATGAATTTGATCAACTCTGCTCAAAAATAATTGCGTATTGCGTACAGTAAGTAGAAAGGATACGACATAAAAATTTGAAATCAAAAATCAAAATGGCGATATCTATAGTCAGAGTTCATACGGATGACGGATGACGGAGTTTTTCCACAACCCACAACAAGTTTGTCCTTGGCTTGGTAAACAATTATTATTACTATTATTCTAATTTCTAATGTAAATACTAAATATACACCAAGTTTCATAACCTTTTCTTTTGTCCCCAAAGTTTCTATTCTTGTTTTTGTTCTGTGGAAAATATAATGGAAAAAAATAAAACACAAAGAAAGTCAATCTTGTACCCATTTTCTTTATTTATGTAGACATTTGACTTGCAGCTGTGCGTTTACAATTAGACAATGGGCAATTGAAAAGTAAAAAGTTAGATTTATCCAAGAGAAATAACTCATGTTCATAGCCCATAACAAAACAAGCATAAATTAAAACTATACAATAAAAAAATCTCATTCAAACAAAAATACAGGAAAAATACAAAAAATCTCCACAAGTTTACCATGTTTTAACAAAAGATCATAATTATTTGTCGTGTATTTTGTATTGAATATTGAATATTGTACATGGAGTTAAAAATATCCAGAATTCAGAATCCAGAATCCAGATCAGGAAAAGTCGGGGGAAAAGAAAATTAAAGAATTTGGTTTCAAAACTATTCCAATAAACCAAACTCATTTTAGACTCAAACTCGAAACTCGGAGCTCAAAACTGGAAACTGTCATAACTGTCAAATCCACTTACCAAAGAGAAATATCGATTTCATCCCAATATCCAAGATTTACATTGTACTTTCACAATAATATATTTTTATGCATCCCATTAATAACAATAGAATGGAAATTGAACCGGAATATTTACAGAATAAAATAAAACGAATGAAGGAATTGGAACATTGAACAGGAAATAAATACAGAATAATATTTTCATTTTTCAAATAAACATTTATTTTTTATTATTTTCCTTTTACTCGTATATCAGTTCATTTCTTGGTTTTTTATGGTGGCTTTTTTAGTGTGTTACAATGATTATTATTATTTATTATTATTATTATTTACTTTACATTATGTTGTGTTATTATTATTATTACGATGATTATTCGATTTTGTTTCTTAAACCTTTTAATAAAGCATCAAATATTTTGTAAACCAGAAACCAGATACCAAATACAGATTCACGTTAATAAATAATAAAAATTCAAGTACTTTTGAAAAAAAGGTCATTGTATTTGTATGAAAAAGTATTAATTTTCTAATGACTCTTTTTTATTTGCTCTGCCATATTAAAAATCTTATCAATATCTTTTTATTCTCATTCATTTCTTAGCCAATATCAAATATCCTACAATTGGAATATTTATTACATTCTACTTAATTTTACACTTGGCAACTCGAATTCTCATCATGATACTTTGTTGAATTTATTAAGAATTAAGTAAACATTCAAATTTTATTAGACTCCTTTGCCATTTGTCATTTTTTATTTGCACAAGTTTGATACGTTCCAAATTCCAAATGGAATTGATGGATATGATAAATGGTAAATGTGCGTGAAATTAACTTGATAGACTTGTAAAGCTACAAATGGAGTTGTTTTTCTTGAATTTTACACGTGAAAAGGTTATTCAATCATTTTACGTAATTTTTATCATAGGTCAAAGGTCAAGGTCTAGTTTCAAGTGTACCTTTTGTGTTTTGTATAGTACGTGTGTATAAGTGTATAACTTTGGGTAAGTCAGTGATAAAAACTTGATATTATTATTATTTCGACATTCGTATTCTAATTCTGAGTCTGACCTTAGCATTTATTTAGCAACGTATACATTTAGGTACATGATCTAAGACATCTTATCATATTTTTGATTTTTACTAACTTGTGAATTATGAAACATTCAAAAATCAAAAATATATAAATACAGTCGCAGAGAAGAAAAAGAAGCATTTTACACTTAAGTATGTACTTATATATGAGTTTCTTTGGTTTCCTTTCGACCGAATTGGCAACAAAAAATTAATTTAATTTTTTTGATAATTTTATAAAATACTAGAGCGAATTCTAAAGCTGTATCTCCATAGCAAGCGATAAGCAGTTAATTCTACAGCGACAGCGACAAATTTCAAAAAATAATGTTTA
>JAQGBH010002536.1:0-23980 GCA_034698265.1 Sminthurinus aureus
TGTACAAAACCCACCTTTTGGTGGATCAAAGCAAAACCCATGTTGTGGCTAATATAGTTTGGGCTAAGACAAATAGCCATTACTCTGGCTAAGAGAAATAGCCACTACTTTTTCTAAGAGAAATAGCCATATTCGAGTAGTACTGTTTTCTCTTAGAACCGAGTAGTGTCGTTTTGTCTTAGAATTAGGGGGACCCCATGACGCCATCACACACGGGTTTTATTAGAGGTTAGATAATAATTGTACATTGTTGTAGATAATATTCTGAATTTCCTCAATTTTTGGGTCAAAACTCAGTTGTAATAAATCTCGAGCATGACCTTTTCTCTATCAGTTGAGATTTGAGATTTGAGTTTCTAGTTTCCAGTTTGACCTTTCCTCACTGTCTTAATCGTAGCTGTAATCATAAACACAAGCACAAGTGACGAGGGAGCACGGTATTGCAATTTAATATTTTGACACATTCTCTGCTCCTTTTCTCTCTTTGACTTGACATTTGACATTTATTCCGCTTGACAGAGAAAAGTGCAAAATGGTAATAAATCTTTGCATCTTTTGTTTTGTTTTGCCTTAGTTTTTAGTTTCCCTGTGTTGAGTATTCATGTTGTTTGCTAAATTTTCTGGGTCTTGATTCTTGATTCTTGATCTTTTTACACATTTTTCTTGTTTTTATTTTTTATAACATTTCCCCATATTATATTATTCATTAAATGTTAAATGCCATTAAGTCGACAGCTACTACCTACTACTATGTAGGCATTGGGTACTAGGAGTGGTCTCATCATTTGATCATCATGATGATGCAAAGTGTCAAAAGATGAAATGTTGTTTTTTCTCTCAACATTTTACACTTTACACAGTTTGACAAGTTGGCCGTCTTGTGTCTTTTATCTTGTCGGTTGGTTGGTTTTGCTGTGTTTTTTGTTTTTGTCTTCAACTTCTGTGTTGAATTCCGCTTGATTCTTGATTCTAAGTTCTTGAATGTTGATGTTTGTGTTAGATTCAGAATACTCATTACTCATTACTCAGTCAGCTTCGTGCTCACTGCTCAAACCTCAGTAGCCTTTGGCAAAATTTTAAACATATTATTCAATAAATTATTTAATGTGTAGAAAAAAGTTCAAGTTACTTAATATGCAATTAATGTTACAATTTTCCTTGAAAAAAGGGCAAACATTCCGTACTTACTCTTCTTTATTCTACTATCTGCTATGTCATATTTACTGTAATGTGATTTGTAGTTTGTAGATTGTAAAAAGCTTTGATATCTTCATTTTTGTTAAAAATGAATGTAAATGCAATTTCCTAGTTACTAGTTTTTTGCATCTTGCTGTACAAATTGCCTACAAATATATTTAATATTAAGTACCATTTAATTTAATTTGAAAGTACACAGTTTGTCGCTTGTACTATAATATTATGTAAGTAATAAAAAGGTAGTTGTAAATATATAAAATATTAAATAATATAAGGACGGAAATTGATTTGAGATTGGAGCTTTGAGTTTTGAACACAACAGGACTTACATTTTTCACATTAATTAAAAACAAAATGAAGTGCCAAAACTAGTTGCAATTTTATTAGTGTGAGTGTTGAGTATTGAATATTACATGCTTCATTTGTAATTTGTATTATTCATCTTTTGATGTTTATGTTTGTATTGTGTAATGTTTAATTCCCAATATCCATAAAACACCAAACACGAACCGCAGTGCATGGGGCACAACCAAGTGAAAAATGAAACGGACCGACTGCATAATGCATAACAATAAAAAAATAATAAAGAGTTGTCATAAAATATGAGATAATAACTACACCAGTTATCAGTATTTAGTATCATAACAACAATAATAATAATTAGTAATTAGTAGGTATAAAGTGTGAAAAAATTGCAAGTGTGACTTTCACCTACAACCATCAACCCACAACACTAACGCTACCTACAAGAATCGAGACTGCGGAATTTAGAATGTAGGTAGTAGGTAGTGTAATATTTGTAACTATCAACTATGCAACTTGTAATTTGCTCCAAATCTTTACCAGCTAAACAAACGATAACAATTGAGATTTGAGATGAACTGACAATGAGACATTCATTTGTAATTTGTATTGTATTATGGATTATGTACAACGAGTGTTAATTTGTAACTTGTAATAATTTTTAATTACATTTATAATCAATGCTCAATGCTCAATGCTCAATGCACAACATAGAACATGGAACATAAAAAATCACACTGAATGTGTTAGAATTAAAATTTCAGAACTCAAAACATTCAACAGCTTTGAAAACAAACAGTACAATAATGTACTAATAATGATTAAAAAATTAATTATGAAATTACCGCCACTCTTCACTCTTTACACTTTACAACCGGTCTCACATTCTTTTGTTAACTTGTCTAAAATATTATACACATGTATATTTTCACACCTTTACAATTCAAAAAATTTACTATGAACTAACAACTAATCTACAGAAAAATCCTTTGTTTACCTTGACTCTGAGTTGATAAATGTAATGGTGCACATGTACTTAATACCATTATTATGGATGTTACATATTATTTGTTTTTAATTAGAGGTACATTTAAAATTCAAATGACAATTTAAAGTGCTAATTTTACACAATTTGAGGTCAAAGGCCAATTTGTTCACAGTGCCGTTGTCTGTTTAGTCTGTTTACTTGTGCCTTTTGCTTAAAATTGCTAGTGTATTTTGTACTTGTCATTTGTGGTTTATGGAAGCTCAAAGCTTTCGTAGATGGATAAGAAATGCATGTCAAGTGTCAACACTGTTTGACCTATTACCACACAAATACGATATAAAAATGAATCGAATGGAGCGAGCGAGTGAGGAATATAAAATATAAAATACACAGGCAAAGTGGAAATCATTGATTGATTCACAATTCGGCATTCGTACATTTGTTCTATATCATTTATCATCTATCAGCTGCAGGTATTCAGTATTCAGCATTCAGCATGTAGTATTCACTGACTCAAATCTCTAATCTCAAGAAGTAAACTTGTTTTTCCTTTCCGTTTCATTCATACATAGAAAATACAAACATACGTCATTCCGTAATATAGATCAGCTTGTATTTTCTTTGCATCTGAATCCTAAATGTTTGAATGTTTGAATGGCAGAGAGCAGAGCAGAGAGTGGTGATCGATATGTGTTGAATTTTGAATATTTAATATACAGATAGAATATAGAGTGTGGATTAAATATCAAATGTATGTATTTGGATTACATGATGAATTAAATAATGAATTATGTCTTTCCAATATCTTGTCTTTTGTATAGATTGTGTAGTGCAGATTCTCTTCTTCTTCTTCTTGCACTGGCAAGTGAGTACTAAAGACTGAAGCAATTGCCAATTGTTAAAGTGCAATCTGTCTCGATTCTCGAGTCTCGGTGGAGAATGGAGAATGTGCAATATGTGATATGTGACAGGAAACTCCCACTTGTGTTAGTTGAATGTTGAGTGTTGAATGATCTGGTATATTGTATATTGTATGAATTTTCCCTTATAGTCTGGCCATTTTTCTTCTTTGGATTTTCGATGCCTGTCTCAAGTATGAAAATTTCACTTGCTGTTGTTCATACTGTTCGACATTCGACAGCTTGGCTTGTACATGTACAATGTACAAGTGTTTAGCATTAACATTAATAAAAGTGACAAACGATTAGCAGTATCGACATTCCTCTTTTGTATTTTGTATTTTGTATCGAGGTGTTGTATAAAGTAGAACAGTAAAGTGCATAACATAATAAATCAAGAACAGAGAACAGTGAATAGTCAACGCTGTATCAATTGTCTTATTCCTTTGTTCTGTATTCTGTAGTCTGTAGACAGATTTATTTGTTATTATTGAATTTACAATTGAATTAGAATTAGAATAAAAGGAATGATTTCCTAATCCGCTTTTAATTTTGTAGGACACAGACTGATTTTGTTTTCAGTCACATCGAATATTCAACATCTAATATATTATGATGTCTGATGTAGAATATGGTGGAACAAGTATCGAACAGATGGGCAAAAATTAATTATTAATTATCAATATTTTGTCCTATTCAGAGTTCACAGTTCACAGATTCAGTAGTGAGGTGAAAAATCCACTAATTTTGACTATGTAACAAGAAAGAAGAAGCATCCTGGAGCAAATTCATTTCCATTTGTCATGCTCATGACTTTTGACTTTTGAGTTCTGACTCTCGTTTCTTGTTCACATTTTAGCTTTTAGCATAGAGCATAGGTCAGTCATCAGCCTACAGTCTGCAGTCTACAGTCGTCAGTTAAACAGGCAAAAAGACAAAGACAATGATTTGCTCAATGATACAGAAATAATAATAATAATAATTTGAGTTAATCAGAATTTCGTATTTGGATTTGGATTTTATAACTGGATGATTAATAGCAGGTGGATTGACATAGATTTCACGCTTTAAAATCTAATTTTTCCGGATTCCATCCATAATTGTTCTATCTATTTATCTCTCTCTCTCTTGCTCTTTCTGTCTCTGTCTCTGTCTACCTCCTGTACAGATATTTCCTTGAGCATTGAGAATTGAGCGTCTTGTACTTATATGTAACGAGAGTACAGAGTAATGAATAATGAATCATAACTGTTAAATCAAAGGAAATGGGGTGCTTACTGCTTATGATTATGCTAGTATCTAGTATGATGTTATCTGGTGTACTGTATAAGTTACGTGATTGCGTTCATTCCAAATTCCAATTTTTTAATTCAGTAGGTAGTATGCAGTAGGCAGTAGGAGCTCCCAGGTGTAAAATATAAAACATAAAATGTGAAATGAAATGAGAAATGTCAGGTCAAAGTGTGTCCAATTTTACAATTTATAATTTATAATGAATAAAATGCCAGGAATTAAATAGGGCTTAATATTTAATATAATATTTCATAATAACCAAGTAAATTCAAGTCAAGTCAAATGATCTTTAAGCTAATCGTCAATCGTCATTTGTAAAGTGGTAAAGTGTAAGATGACACTCCTTATGATAATTTGATAGAGTTGCTAGTTTCTAGCTACTAGAAGCAAGAACCAAGTGCCATTTATTGTGGAGAATGTGGAGTCAGATGAGCATCTGTGCATTTTATACGTAAACCGTAAACTGTACACAACAAAAAACACAGCGGCAGCAGGACTCACTTGTCAGACCTTGTGCTCAATGCTCAATTGAGCTAATAAATATTAAATATTATTTTATTACCGACACAAGTCAAATATTTTGGTCATCATGATGATGATGATGATTTTGACATGGTAAATGATCACAAGACTCGAGACTCGAGACTTTAAGTTGGTCAGTGATGTGAAGGAAATGAAATGAAATGCAATGAGAAATAGATAGTGCAATATGCAATTCTGATGCAGCGGTGTGTTTTTTATTTTTTATTGATTTTTTCATTCCCAACAGCCACAGCAAGTATAATATTTAAAACATACTGCATAAATACTTAAAAAATACACAAGTTAATGATACACGAACTGCGATAGTCGATACACGGCTTGTGCTAAAGCTTAAAAAACTAATGATTACGCGAGATTATTATTGTTATTTTATGAGTATTTTGACGGCTTTACATGACATTTTACATTGACAAAAGTCTGTTGAAAACGCGTTGCAGTTTGCAGTTTTCAAATACCTGCATTTTATGTTCTTTACTGTTTTTCTTGTGCACAATATGTACAACGTACATTGTACACACTGCACATGATACATGATGCTGAAGTCGTAAGACTGACGACAGTAATAAAATGAACACGATGATTCCAACTGCATAATTTCATTTTTATTCTACATTTTACATCATATTCCTTAAAATGGTGGATAATTGTATAATATGTTGTGTAAGAGAGGTAATTATTATCTCAGTGATCAGTGAAGTGACACACTTTAATTTTCATTTCCATTTTTATTTTTATTTTAATTATGGATTACAGATGTAGACAATGACTACATCTAAGATGTAAATGAGAAGCGAGAAGAGACGTTGTAATTTATTTATTTACTATTTTTCATTCTTGATTTTTTGTCCCTTATTCCGTCAATGAGTATTTTAAATTTCTTTATGTTCTCAACCTTTTCACTTTCATCTTTCATTACAGCGCACAGAGTAAAATACAAACTACGACAGGAAAATGCACAACAAGAAAAGAAGAACATTAAAAATATTTACAAAGATGTTCCAAGTTCCAAGTTCCAATTGTTTGACATTGGAAAACACGAGTTAAAGCTTTAAATAAAAGTAAGTACAAGTACAAGTATAAGGAGTAAAAAGTAAAAAGTGAACAGGTCGGGAAATTCTAGATTCTAGATTCTAGAATCAAGACTACAGACTTCCAACTGCCTACTGCCGACTGCAGTCCAAGTCGTAGTATGCATCGGGAGGAGAGAAAAGAGCATATGCAAATTATTTTTCAAAATTTTACGTCTTTTTTACGACTTAAAAATTTCTAGGGAGTAGAATCAAGAAACAAGAATAGTTGAGAGTTAAGAGTTAAGAATGACTTGAAGGAGGGTAAAAAGAAGAGAAATACAGATAAAGCCGCCCGACTTTTTTTTCACTTTTACTCTCTCGCTCCTTTTTCCCTTTTTGGAAGATACTCTATACTCTACCCAGCACTATAAACTAGACACTAGACACTAGACATTATCGTTTATGGCTTATGCTGTTATGTCATGTTATCATCAGGGGAATCTCGTAAATTGCTCGTCAATCTGCACATTTTTATAGTTGCTCCGAACCTCTACTCACCATTCACCATCGTTGGTCCATTTTAAAATGGAGAATGAGATGAAACTGATGAAAGTGAGAGCCTTGTGTATTTAAAAAGATGGACACAGATGTGCAATGTGCAAAACATCACACGTGCATTTTTGAATGTTGAATGTTTTTATGTATAACAGTCACATAATAATAATAAAAAATAAAAAGATAAAAGTTGTACAAGTGAGGAACATTTCACGCTTATGTTTTCATCATTGTCTTCATTTGACATTTGACAACTCGAAAACTTACCTAATGAATTAATTAGGAAATTTAATCATGGACAACGGCAAACGGACAGATAAGAGACTACAGTTCTCTGTTATACGGTATGCTGCATTCAGTATTATAAAATGTGTTGTGTCCTTTAAAAATCAGTTGTGAGATTATTATTATAATTAAGTAAATATTGTTCAGGAAGGGAAAATTATTTCCTTTGAAAATATATTATGACATTCAATTAAACGAAATCAACTCTTCTACCTTGTACCAGCATCCGCTACATTCTACAATATCAAGTTGAATCTTGATTCTGGATTCTGGATTCTGAATGCTCGATGCTTTGAAACTTGAGACTTGAAACTGGAAATTATTACAATTTAGAGTTTGCAAGAATCTCCGGGAGTCTGCAATTAAGATTACTATTACAATTTAAAATTTATGTTCATAATCTCCATTCTTCTTTGCATTTCCCCCATGCCATGACTTCACAAGATGAATTTTACTTGTAATCTGGACTCTGGATTCTGGACATAATAAAAAGCTGTAGGAAATAAAATGTAATGACTTTATCACATAGTGCTGCTGTATAAAAAGTTGATGAAGAATGTCTCTCTTTTAATTTTTTATTCTTTGTAATACTGCTGGTGGCGGAATTAGCTTGGTCTGGACCAGAGACCAGAGATTTGACCAAGTTATCAAGTCATGTTGTGCACACTTACCGGTTACTGGTTACCGGTTTTATGTGACTAGGAACTAGGACAAAGATTTAATGGAGGAGTGTTGACAAGTTAATTGTGGATGGTGCCGATTTCTACTTTCTACTCGCGTACAATGTACAATATATAGAATGTAGTTTGTATTTTTTACCATTAAAAATTTCAAAATTCAAACCTAGAGCAACACAGTAGACACAATGTGGATGTACCAAGTACAAAGTTTCCTCAGAGCAAATACAAGTTGTTGCATGTGTAATGTGTAATGCGTGAGAGATTGTGTGATGCATAATAATCTGAAAAACTCCCGAACGGAATGAATCGCATTCATCACCGGCTCACTTTGAAATCTCCATCAGATACTTGTACAAAATGTAAAACGATCACAGAGTAAAGAGAGTGTCCAGTACAATCCAAAAAATCCACAGTTCACAGTCCAAGTCTCTCACACTCAGTGAAAAAACTGACGGGATTGTAATCAACTGAGTTCTTTTAAATTCCTGGGTTTGGCTTCTCCATTTTCCATTTTCCATGTGTACTTTGTAAAGTGTATGAGCAGTGAGCAAAAAGCATAATGTATAATGTATAATAATACATATTGAACCAACAATGCACATTGCACATTGTACAGTGTACAGTGGATAGTGTACAGAATATGGAATGCAGTAGGCAGTGGACAGTGGAAATTTTGGATGAGCTATTACATGTCCAATATATGTCCACGTTATCTTTTTTAAATTGAAATGACTCCACTTTTTTAAGTTGTGTCGGTGTTAGTGTCGTCACTGTCGTCTGTCGTCTATATGGTTGACGATTGATGATGGCGACAACCAAAACTAATTATACCTCTGAATTTTCCTCTTCCCTCTTCCATTTCTCCTTCTCCACAGTAACGCTAACAGTAATTTCAGGCTTACTCTCCGTCACATTTTACATTTCACATTTCACATTATACTCCTTACTTGTGTCTTGTATCTTGTGTCTTGTGTTGCTGGATATTAAAAGTTGCAGGGGTGCTTTGAGCTTTGAAGATCTACTGAATCTGAAACTGCCGAGTCATTTATATCAGCATTTATATGGTATACATTTTCCTACCATTTCTAATCTACTGCAAAAAGAATCAGCTCAAATCTCATCACATCAAAAATCAAGAATCAAGACAGAGGCAAGAGCCAAAATTCAAAATTTCAAATTCAAAAACAGACCATGTTTTTTATGCTATTGCTTCTGATTATTTCCGTTCCTGTGACAAAATTGACTAGTTGTAAGTTGTAATGTTTCGGCCAAAGAAACAGTAGAAATTGAGACAAGATATAAAATTCCTTTGCATTGTTTTTTAAACATGGTTTTGTGTTTTATCTTTTGAGTTTTGAGCTTGATGAATTTATAATTACAAATTGCTAATTATCAGTTGCATCAGGAATCAGGAGGAGATGTAAGGAAGAAAAAGGAACAATTTACGGTTAAATCAAAGGTGCTCACAGGACAGGTAACAAATGACATAACAGTCTATGTAACTGTCAACTGTTTTAATCCCAGTGTCTAGAATTTAGTATCGAGTATCGAGTATCGAGTATCATTACAGTGTGAAGAGTAAAGAGCAAAGAGCTGTTGCTATTATTATTTGAGTATCCGTCATTTTCATAATATGTAATATTTAATGTACATGCGGTGTACGAGGAAGAAGGAAAAGTTATGAAAGAGAAAGGTGCGTGTGGGTGTAAACTGTGGAGAGTAAACATAGAGGGAGAACATTATCCACTTGCGCTTGCTGCACTATCATAAGAATTACCGTGAGCCATGACGCATACATAATAACCCAATACAAAATACACGAGTACTCGAGTCTACAGTCTACAGTCTACAACGAGGAAAGATGAATTGCATTATTATTAGTGTTACCATTATTATTATTATTATTATTATTGTTATTATCACGAGGGATCATTAGCATAAATTTGAATGAGATGAGATGTGAAGTGATCATTATACATTTTAATGGTAGCGGATTTACTTGATGAGAGAACAAGAAACAAGAAACAAGAAACAAGAACATGTCTATTTCTATTTCATGTTCATGTCCATGTCCATGTGTTCATGTTGATGTGAATAATAATACTAAGGAAATGGCGGTGTAATTGACTAGAATTTCCTCCTTTTTCATCCCTTTTTTGTTTGGTTTGGTTTGGTTTGGCTTTTGGCTTGAGGATGAGACAGAAGAGAGACGATGAGTATTAATATTATTATTACTTGTTTAAACACATGTACACAGAGTATGCAATAAGCAGTATGTACAATGTCGATAGACTAAATGGAAAATAGAATACAGAATACAGAAGACAGGTAAACTGTACCAAGGTTTCTAAATTCTAAATTCTAAATGCATTATGTGTACAAGTGAATTTCTTTCCTCTTCCTCAATGTTCTACAAAAGCAACGAACAACATCCATGTCTTTTCTCTATTCTCCATTCTCCATTTTTAGAAGTGTATCTAATAACTGAATTTACTTTTCCCGTTCGTCCATAGTCAATAGACAAACTAGAAACTAGAAACTTCAAACTAGACAACAACACGAATACTAACTTTAACACGGACAATAAAATGGCACTGATGAATTATAACGAGAAACGCGGCAAAAATCTTGGATTCTTGGACAATCTTTTACTATTTTTATCTACATCTTTTCCCCGGTTTCTACTTGAAATTGAAACTGGGTAGTGGAAAATAGGAAAAGACGCTTATAAAATTCTAGGTTCTAGGTTGTAGGTAAATGTCAGTGTGCCATTTATATGGTTGAAAATTGAAATAAATGCTTCGTTTATCCTCTACAATCTCCAATCTGTACTCTGCACTCTGCTCTCAACACACATACATACCCCATATCCCATACGAATAAATATTACGGGACTCGAAATGGTGAATGGTAAACGTAAGGAAAATCCACTACTTTTATTACGTAATACTCGTTGACTTAAATGGTATGAAATATCTATGAACATGACGAACATGCACATGAACACAAGCAAATTGTGTATTACATATACCTGTGATGTGTAAGTCTAAAGTCTAGGCGTCTAGGCATTAGGCATAAGCATGAATCTATGGTACACTTGAACTAATTGAACTGCCCACTTTATTCATGCATTTAGAATTTAGAATTTGAATATTTGAATTGACGAGAGAAATGATGACAATAAAAGATAAACCCAGTGACCTACTCGTAATATTCCTAACATTTGTAATATATCAGAATATCTGAATACATAATACAGAGACAGAACGAAGACCTACCTGAAAAACTGTTTAGTAGATAAATGACCTAATAATAATATCTAATGTAGGGGTATGTCTCTGACTCTGATTTACAAGTTTGGAAATTGGGACAAAAAAATGCCCGTACCAATTCAAAAGACAAAATGCAGACGTTTTATCAATCAATTACCATGTACTTACAGCTGGACACTACTCTTGGACTATTATGTCTTTTGTGTATTGAACTGTGTTTTAAAATCTGATTGTACATCCCATATTCAGTACTCAATACTCAATACTCAGAATTGACAACAGTCTCGAATCTAGTCTCAAAAGTCTGACTTACTCAATGAATTTTCCACGTTAGACCCTTTTCACAGGTACAAACAGTATTATGAAACACAAAACATGAAACGAAATGGAATGACATGAGATAAATAGGCCATACCTGTAGACGATAGATTCGACATTCAATATTCAATATTCAATACTGCTGACTGCTGACTGTTGACTGTCAGTATCAGTACTCTGCAAATCACCACTGAGACAGTGACAAATAATTTCAAATGTTCAATTCTCAATTCTCAATCCTCAATCAAACTGAATCAATGGAAGAATGAAGGAGGCGAGTTGGATTCTAAATGATTGTAATTGTAATTCATTGATGATTTTCCCACTCAAGATTTTTGGAGAGTGGGTGGGAAACTCGTGACTTGTGACTGTTGACTAGTGACTAGTGATTGGTGATTGGTTATTGCTGCAATAAATACGTATTTCACAGTACAAAGTACAAAATACAAAATACAATTGAACTGTGAATTTTCATTTGGGATTGAATTGAATCGAACATTGAATTTCAAGTCAACTCCTCCGCTGCCTTCTCAATTACAATAGTTTACAATTTAGAATAGTATAAAACATATAGAATATAGATGATAGATTATAGTTTATATATACTTGTGCACATATCGTATACAGGTTATTCTCTGCATCATTGGTAGAGAATTTCCCATGTACTTTTATGATCACCACTTCTCTTGAGTCAAGCACGTTCTCCCTCTCTTTTCCTCCCTCTCTTTCTACGATATTTTTCTGCCTCTGCCTCTGTAAATACCCGATTCATATCTTGGATCTTGGGAAAAAATCTTTCTCTCGCCTTTATTACCTATACACTAGACACTATACTCTATACTCTATGCACTATATACTATAGAGTTTACGTTATCCACCGTACGGTTCTTTATTGTTCAGGTCTACCTTGACGTTGTGTTACTCTGTTACTCTGACTCATATTTATTTTGTATATATCCATTTACTAGCCCGTTTATACCTACCGAATACCAAATATTGAATACCGATACATATAGACGAGCCATTCATCTTCAGGGCCCAGACTTGACTTGGATTTTGGATTGGATTGTCCAACGTCCAGAAAAGTTTCAACATTTCAGAATTTATTTCATACTTGCTCATCCTTCGGTATTTGGTGTTTGGTATTTGGTATTTGTTTGACTGTTTCAATATCTTGGATCTCATCATACACCATACTCCATACACCTTACAAATCAAGCACCAAAGGAATTAAAGGTGATTCAATTCCTCTTCCAAATCTATTTCCATTTTCTATGCTGTGGAGTATGAATTGTGGATTCCGAGAACTAAGGATAACTCTCCCACAGAATGTATCTACCATCTAAAGAGGCTCTACTGACTTGTGAGAGTTGTTGGTGCTCGTTAATAGCCCAAAGTTGATGGAGAGTTTTCCCATTATAACTACGCACTATACACTATACCGAATAATATTTATCAAAGGTATATGTATACACATATGTATATAGACATGGAATATGAACATTGGACATGGAGTTATTTTTTATATGGTATAGTATCAAGTCTGGAGTATGGAGTATAGAGTATGGAGTTTGGAGTTTGGTGTGGTATGGCTCAGTATTCAGCGGGGTATAAAAATGAAAAGTGTTGTAAAGATAAAAGATGCAGAAAGGTGGGACCAGGGACCAGATATGAGATGCGAGATGTATTGAGGATTGAGGATCGAGGATCGAGGTGTGTGCATAAAAGTATCCAGGTAATACATAATACATCTCTTGCTGTTGACTAATCGTAAAGGAACGAGAGACGAGAGACATTCAGTATGGAGTGTGGAGCGTGTATGTATTATATACTGTAGATTATAGATGCATGTAAAATGTAAAGGTAGGGAGGAAGAAAGTCTGTCGGTCTGCCTTAAAGTCGTCGTCTTGAGTCTCTAGTCTTGAGTCTTGAGAAAAAAATCCACCAGCTAAATACTAAATACTAAATATCTACTGTGGATAAATGCCTGGAGGACTCCATGCGTCATGAAATCCCTGCTACATGTGTAATGTGTATACATTGAATATTGTGCATACAAAATGGTTTCAAGTATACAAGTATACTGCACCAAGAATCAAGAATCAAGGGCTGGACCTGGACAACTAAAAACCAAACCAAAGGAAATGAAACCAAGGCGCCTAATAACAAAAAGATCTCACAAGTCAGTTTATGTCCATGTTCATCGTTATACACTACCAACTACCAACTAGCAACGACCAACACAAAAGATCCTGGGAATTTCATCTCATCTCAGTTCTTTTATCATTTACCTTCTACTTTCCATGTATCCAGTATCTACTCCTTCTGTCTCAAGTCTCAAGTCTCAATGTGACATGTCTGACTCCTCTTCTTTCTTACTTCTTCCTCATCCATTTTGTCTAATCTCCCTTTCAAATACATTACGTTCTAACCTCTACCCTTAGACTTCAACTTTTTCCTCACATTACACACACATTACACTGAATACTCAATATTTACCGGATAACAAAAGAAGTACAAGAAAGACAAGAATGATTGGAATTACTTATAGAGATTGCGGATCATTAAACATGCATAATTTTATTATATTGGATAAGATGAGGTGAAAAAACACTGAATTCTACAGTGAACACTGAACAGTCATGATAGCAAATATCAAATATCAAAACTAGATGATAAAACATAAAGTAGAAAAGGCTAAATACCTCATATTTGAAACACTTGTTGTCTCGTCTGGGCTTGTTTTAGTTTATTTATAATAAATATCTACGCAGATGCAGATTGTAGATTGTAGATTGTAAATGTACTTGGTTTTTGGGTGTTGTCAAAATTCGTCCGATGTCGATTGTCAATTGTTCGATTTTCCATCCGTCTCCATCTCCGTCTCGGTCTTACAGCTACTGATATTTGATATTTATCCACACAATTTCTTTTGTAATTAATAGGGAAAATTCTCATTCTATTCTTTTCCATTTTCAATGTCAAAGCCAAAACCAAAGCCAGAGTCAAACATACAAAGTCAAACATATAATAATATGAGAGCAAAACGTTCTTTGAATATAAATTTATTTGGATTAAGGATTAGCGATTAGTGATGTTTTCTGACTCTGAATGTTGAATGTTAATCAGCAAATATGTACGACGCACGTATCAGGAAGAAACTAGGTAATTTGAGGGATACCATACACCGTACACCATACACCATATACCATACATAAATGACAGAGGAAGAGTATCAAAACATTTTTGTCACTTTGTACTTTGTACATGTTACATGTTATATAATTGCAAATGTATTTCTGTTTTGCTTTGATTTGTTTTGTTTTGCCTTGTTTTGTTATGTGTTCTGTGCGTGTAGTTGGATTTAGAGTAGAAAAAAACAAGTCTCGCACAGTTGGATTGGCACGAAGTGTGTGAGCTAAGAGCTATTATAAGTGTAAGTACATGCAAGATGCAGCATGCAAGTGAGTGTGTATCAGTATTTGCATATATTGTATAATATTATATATATATATATATGCATTTGTATTTCCATGATGCGTTCGATTAGCACATGGATATTTACGATTCGCCTCATTGTGCCAAGAATCAAGAGTGTGCATTGTACATTGTACATGCTGGATGAGACATGAGACTGCTGTTGCTTTTGCTGTTTTAGATTTCATTAGATAGCTCCAAACTCCAAACTGCATTTTCTCATTAATGGAAATGGACTTTTCCCGCAATAGACATTAACCCAGCCATTTGTTCTACTTTTTTTGTATTGCGTATTATTTGCTACACTCTAAACTCTTGAATCTAGCGTCTCTTTAAATTCTAATTGAATGACAAGTGACAATGAAATTGAAATAGAAATGGAAAATGGAAATAGCATAAACATAGGAAATGAGAAAAAAATTATGTGACTTGTTTTTCTTGTAACCGAGCAAAAAATATAAAAACTCCAAAACTCAAAGCTCAAAACTCAAAAACACAAGTAAAGTTTAGTGTTTAGTGTCTAATGCAAAGACAGAAATAGACAATAGCGATAAAGGAGTTTGAGTTGAATTGTAATTTGTGAATATGAGGAAAAGGAACAATAGGAAAAGAACAATATCAAATTGAGCTTGAATTTAGAATTAAAGGCCCTAAAGCGTGGGATTAGCATGCGTAATGCGTAATGCGTCATAAAAATAGAATAGACATTAGACATGTTTTAGATTTTAGATGGTTGATAAGAATCATGCTTTATTTTGGATTTCAACTTTCAATCACCAGCTTATTACTCCTTATTATTATTATTATTAGATAGTTTCTTGTGGTATTTGGTGATCAAGTCAAGCTAATCTATTTGTGTGACTGTAGCAGAGGATCGACGATGATGCGTATCTGTCGTCAAATTAATTAGCTAATAAGGAACATGCTCATCATTTTTTTTTTACTTTTTACTTTTTAGTCTTCTCTCTGCTTTACTTACATTACTCGCAAATTTACATATGACAGAATCGTGTAGTTGAATTAAATGAAGCCTTTCATTTTATTCTCCATTTTAAAAGTGTCTGCTAAAATTCTATGCTTACTGAAGAAGATAAAGATGAAAAATTTGAATTTTGTCTGAATTTAGAATACTGTTGTGACTTATGATTTGAGGCTTCGCTTTTAGGTACATTTGACGCTCTTCAAAGTACATGTGTTTACGCATGTAGTCTCTAGATCCTAGATTCTAGATTGTACATGTGACAAAGACTTTTAAATTGTTGGATTGTTGTACAATAATGTATTTTGTATTTTGTAATTTGTAATTTGTAATTGGAATCACAATTGAAATAGTAAGGAAAAATGTCCTCTTTTATTACTGTCAAGAGCACAGATTACCAAATTTACATGACTCCTTCTCGTATTCTTGTACATTGTGCATTGTACACTCCTTTAGCATCAACATCAAGACTCAAGTAATAGCTAACGTAATAATAATTACCTTTATGGATGTACATTGTACATTGTACATTTTACATAATCACGTACCACATTTTGCTGTACTTTTAGTAAGTATTTGTATTTTTGTACTTACAAGCGTGCTTCATATGCATGCACATTACAACTACAATCCAATCTAAATAGAATGTTCCATGTTCAATGTTCAACCAAAAACAGAAGTCTTCCGTTGACAGTTTACATGAAGATTGTGCACTGTACACTGTACATATGTTTTGAGTTTTGAGAGCTAAGTCTGAGAGGAGGATGTATACGAATTGCATACACATGTATGTGATTATGGCCGCGACTTGCAGATTGCAGATTCTAGATTGTGGATTGTGAATTGAGAATGGCGGATGAGCTCGTTGAAAGTAAATTAGAGAGTATTAAATCAAGGGAAAAGCATGTGTAATTTTATTGGATCGTGATCCTCATTTCATTTCAACTGAGAACTGAGAACATAATATTATGATTACATAATGAAATAATAGAATTTAAATGTGCAGTTGTACATTGTACAATCTACCAGATATCTCTCTCTACTCTCTATTCTCCATTCTCCATTCTCCATTCTTTACTTACATCATGCTTGTTATTTTTCATCCTTATTCTTGAACTTGGAAGTTTTGGCAGCATAACGAATAACAAATGACGAACAGGTAACGCAGAAGAGCAACAACAAAGTATCTACGCATGTTTTGTGCAATAATTATAAAAAACTTGTAAATATTATAAATTATAAGAGGGGACAGCGGACAGTTTGAAAATTTTGCAAAAAAAAGTAAATAACAGCACCTTGCATCTTTCATCACAGTCTCAGTCCTCATTTCTCATTTCATATCAGCACGAGTCACGAGGGATCCTCGTTTTATTTTTTACACTGATTTGAAGAATGAATTATTGGATTTTGAGAAGGGGAAAAAGAGAGCTTGAGGAAGGAGCGTGGGAATTTTGCGGTTAGACACACACACAATACACAATACACGTCTAAACTTCAAATTTCAAACCTCAAAAAAGGCAAAACTTGTAAAATTTATGTGTCCGCTTTTCATTGAATCTAGAAATGGGAAACGGACTACGTCTAAATTTTTATTCACTAACGTATCTACTATCTACATAATTTAATTTCCATTGACTTTTGTAGGTTGTATTTTGTACTTATGAATTTGAGAGCTGCCGAGGCTCACTTTTTAGCAGTTAGCAGTTCCTGATTTGTTCATCTCATTTGCTTGAATTTGCTTGTGATTTTATAACAGCTCACTCCACTCTTTACTCTTATAAAAATTAGACATGATTTTTTTATGAGAGAAGACCTTGGTTGAAATTAGTGATCTATTTATTTGAGTATTTCTCGTGTGGACTGTTTACTTGCAGTTTTTTGTCCTTATTATCCTTTCCTTTTCTCTGCTGTACAAGTTACATGTAAAACAGTGCTCAATGTTCAGTGAACTTATTACTAATTATCCAACAACCTTCATATTTCATATCTCACATGGCTTGATATTTCTATTTATATTTTATATTTTATATTGGATACAGTTCATTACTCCATTATGACTGTCATTACCTCTTAATTTACCAACAATCAACAATAGTCCATCATTATCATCATGCCTATGAAAGCTGGAAATAATCATGACCAGAGAAAAGACATGTTTTTAAGTAGCCCTAATGTTGAATGTTGAATGTTAAATGAAAACCAATCTGACTTCCGTATGGATTATGGATTATGTGGATAAAAAATTCTAAATTCCAAATTCCATCATTTTCATCATTCTTGGAATTTGTAATTTGGAAAAGGCCCAATTTCTATCGATAAATTAACCAGAAGCCTGTCATGATAAATGAATGATAAATATTGCCTTATTGTTAGTTCCACTCTTTACTTGCTTATTTTATATTTTTCTCCCTTTATTTCTTACTTTGAAGTGACAAAGATGTTCCGACACCCGACACAATACACAATACCCAATACTAGTCATTTACCTAACTACTCGTAGAGGCAGGTAACTTATTGTCAACTGCCAATGACCAATGGTCCATAGTCCATAGTCAACAGAACAGAAGAGAAAAGAGGCACATAAGAGGAATGAATGGAGGGTGAACAAAACAAGAAACAACGAGCAAGAGGCAAGAATCAAAAGAATCAAGAGGTCTCATCCTTTTACCTCTTACCTTTTGCCTCTTGTCCTTGCGATTCTCATAATATATTATTTATTATGCATTTTAACAGGTTTTTTTTGGGAAAAAGTAGGTAAATTTCCTGTGTGGCCGGTTTTATGTTTAGTCTCCAAAGACGAATCTGAAAATTGGGAAATTGGGGAATTTGTAAATTGTTACAAGTTGTCAGTTGTCAATGTCAGTTGTCGATTGTCGATTGTCGATTGATCCGTTAGAAGTTAGAAACCCGAAAGGTTGATATGAATGTTGAGTGCTTCGTTTACTCTAAACTCCACAACCTACATTCTACATTCTACATTCTACATTCTAGACTCTCGACTCTAGACTCGAGACTGGTGTTAGGGAGGGCTAATACTAGGAAATGGGAAATGGGAAATGTTAAACATGAGTCAATGAAGGTGACCATAAAATCTACTACTGTTGCTCTATGAATGGCCAATGGTCAATGGTCATTGGTCATGAATGGGATGAAGTGAAATGTACCTGGTGTAAAAAAGCGCCCAGCTTCTTTCATCCTTCATTGGGATTGGGGATTTGGAAGCTTAACCATTTGCTATTCCGTATTATTTATTATTAGTAGGTAAGTATTGTACTTATATATTTTGACTCTTGACTTTTGACTTTTGACACTTAAAATTTAGACATTCAACAAAGTTTTACTTTATGACTCTGGTTTGTGACTTGAGACTTGTGAGTGAGCACTTGTTATTTGTATACTTTGCACGTTCATCCATTCAACCTTGTCCATGGTCAATGGTCATTCACCATTTTAAAAGTAAAGGAGATACAAATCGTAATCATAAACTAGAAAATTTCCGTACTTATTTGTTTTCTCAACTCTCATTATACCGAGATTATATACGGACATCAAAGCGACCAAAATAAGTACTCAAGTTTGAAGCCTCAAGTCTCCAGCGTCAAGTCTCAAGTCTCAAGTCTCAAGTCGTATGCAAAGTCACTAGTCTTTAGTTCCACTTTCCTCCCTTACTCAACCTGGACAAAGTTACAACTCTGCAATCTAACATTATGTTTTCACACACATTGTTGGTCAGTGACAAAATTCTGCTTTCATTTTTTACTTGTTATTCCTCACTGCTCAAAATATGCTTGAACCCATTTTTTCCATTTCTCAAGTCTCGCATCTAGAATCTAGAATCTAGAGTCTCAAAGCCTTCAAAGTCGAAACAGAACCACACACCATAAAACTCCTCATGACGAAGAATGAAAAGAAAAGTTTGCCGACGACTGTTCATTTATTTCCGCTGCTACGCAAAAGGCAAAATGCCCATTGCCTTTTTTCATATGAATGTTGAATGTGTGAGGACTGAGATTGAGGGTGCGAGTCAGAGATCAGAAAGACACCAACTGAAAGGAAAGACAGAGATCAGTTTATTGTGGATTATGGTTTACACACATAACAACAAAACAACATACAACAGAACGCATGATACATACACCGTTTGAAAAAAATGAGGAGGAAAATTGAAAATGGAGATGAAAATCACAACACACAAGACTTTGTGTATTTCCAAAGCTCAGTCTCACAAGTCAACGGTTCAGAGAATTTAAAGATGAGCCCTTAAACTTTTGCTGGTTGCTGGTTGCTGGTGAACTCAAATCTCAAAACTCAAGTGTTTTATTACCGAGTGTAAACAATTTCTTTCAATAGGATCATCATCACAATGATTTCCAGAATCATAATAACAGTATTATCTATAGGTACGCTGTACAGTGTATAGTGTATAGTGTACATTTTATTACATTGCACAACCGTCTCATGATTTTTCCTTCCGAGTTGTGTTGCTTATCTCGACTCTACACTCTACACTCTATACATTTACCATTTGCGTAGTTTGAAAACGTGAGAAAGATGTAAGTCCAATTCAATTGTAGGTTACCTCAAGACTCTGGACTCTACAAACTACAAACTACAAAATACAAACATACACCAAAGAAATGTTTTATACGTGACGCTACACTCTAGTCACAAGAATAGGAGCAGAATCATGCAGCTTTGTTATTTGTTCATATAATATTATATAGTAGTGTGGTGTGTAGTGGTAGGTGTTTTGATATTGTTGTTCCACCTTCATCCGTACCAGTATTCCAGTATTCCAGCATTGTTGGAGTTTTCCTCGTACAGTCTACAGTCTACAGTATACAGTGTTTGTTTTTTGGTGTATGGTTCATGTTGCCGCTACTCGCTACGACTTCCACTAGCTTCTGCGGCAATGTTGCTCCTGATGATGATGTCGTCGTGATTCATTCATTGAGGATTCCATTAAAAGTTCCAAGTGAAGTAGAAAAAACCATGTGGTTTGTCGTGTCCCTCAACCAACAACCAACGACCAACAACTTTACTATTTTTTTAGTCAGAATTCAGAATGTATCGGCGTACCTTACACTTGTTCAAGGGAGTGCACCTGTATTTGTTATTTGTTATTTGTCCTCCGTATCTTCCATTCGAGCCTTGCTGAGAGTCTCAGTTCTACATTCTACATTCTAAATTCTACACTGCCTCCCGTAAAATCTTGAGCCAAGATAAACATTTTGATTGCATTTATTAGTTTATTAGACGTAATTCACGTGTATGTTGCAGGCTGTGGGTTTTAGGCTGGTTGTGTGGTGTTGGGCCTGAAAAATGTGGAGAATGAACATTGAACATCATAAAGCGTTTGTTGTATCCGCTTGTATATTGTACATATCGTATGGTACATATAGATGATATTATGTGCAAGCAGAATTCAGACTTTTTTAATAGGGTGCTGGAAACACATGGAAACTGAAAAACATGTTCCATCACGACTCTTCTTTATAAGTAGTATCAAGTATCAGCAACACATATCACATTGTTTGCCCAGCTATTTTCAGATTTTCAGCTCTGTCGGTAATTCTTAATCAACCCGAGCCCACAGAGTCTAAATAGTAGATATCTTTTATAATTTAATCATGCGGACTCATGCGTGCATGTACCATAGAATCCACAAAGTGCAGTAGGTGAGAAACCATGGACTTTTAATGGTTTGTTGGGACTCGAGAATCCAGAGTCTAGATTCTAGAGTCCAGAGTCCAGAGACTTTGAAAAAAGTTAGCCGACACTTGAATTTTTACGACGACTTTATTTTCTATTTATAAAAGCAAAGCCGAGCTATGTATCGTACAATGTAAATGTATAATGTATATTGAATTTCAATATGAATACAGACGTAAGCACTGACAACAAAAGGAACAATGAAAAATGAAATATGTTTTCTTACACTACACAATACACAATACATAATACATAATACATAATAATATAATATACTGATACACCGGTAGTTAAATTTAAGGGCTGGCCTTGGTTTTATGTGACAATAGTTAAAGCACAAGATTAGCAATGGCGCATGAGTTTTTTCTCATTGTCATGACTTTATTCCATTTCAGTTTCCATTTTCCATTTTCCATATTCAAAACCAAGGAGTCAGGAGCAAGGAGCAAGGTACAAGGCAAAGCTACGTATATAACTTACAATATGTAATATGCCCAAGAAATACTTATAAGTTATACATGCTGTAGAGATGGCTTATGTAATAAGTAATAAGTAATGAATAATGACAGTACGAGAAATGCAAACCACTTGACTCACAAGCTACCTACGCACAAAACTATCCACTGTTCTCTAGATTCTAGATTATTTTTGCTGGTCAGTCTCTCGTCCTTACTATACAGTATACAGTGTAGGTATAAGAATGAGTCAAAAATATCCTAAATCCATGAATGAATCCGAATTTTTTATGTAAAACCACTTTCACAGCAAAGGAACAAAACTAAAACCAAACCATTGGAAAATGAGCAGTAATTTCCCCCTTTTCTCATTTCTCCGTGAACAAATGATGATTTAATATTATTCTCTGCATGTAATTTGTAATGAAAATTGTGCTTTGTATACATATTACATAGACCGGATTTGTACCTCATTTCCTTCAGTTTTTCCATCAGTAGTCAGTAGTCAGGAGAATTAGTAAAAATGCTACAGACTTACAGACTTTAAATATTGTGGGTTTGAAATCACACAGTTTCTTCACCAACGCTCATCTTGTCTTGTATTTTGTATTTTATGATGACGGTTCTTTCGGTTTTCGGCATGACGAACTCCAAACTACAAACTACAAACTATTGACAGTTCGTGAGGAGTGAGCAGTTTGAAAATCTCTATTGAATTTTTAATGGGATGCAGGCATATGAAAGAAGGAAGAGGGAAAAGAAAAAGGAAAAAGTCTAGACTCAAGACTCTATTGACTCTCAATTCTAAATTCTAAACTAGTCAATACTCAATACCAACGGCAAGCATTATATTATGTTATACGCTGTGTACTATTTATTAGAGTTTCACAAAAACAAAACATGCTTGTGTTTTAAATGTATACAGAGCACAGAACTACAGCTTTACGCACAACAACAAAGCATAGGTGCTTTGATTTTGTTTTGGAGTATGAAGTTTGGAGTTTGGAGTTTGGAGTTTTTACTCCTATATCTGTACATTGTACATTGCACATTGTAAATAGAAGCCCCATGAAATCATTATTAGGTATTATTAGTATGTGAATTGTTACATATTACATGTTACAAATAAGGATCTCCAAGGACTTAACAAGACAGCACAAGCACCAGCAAAACCAAAAGCAAAAGCAACAACAGTTATGAATACACATTCATTGTACATTGTACATTGTACATTGTACATGATACATGGAAAATATAGATAGGCGATGTCCTTTTGAAACAGAACTGAGTCAGTGTACAATGTACAATGTACCACGTACTTTGTAACATGTAACAAAACATTATGCATGTTATTTCTGTTCTTGTTGTTATTATTATTATTATTATTACTTGAAAGGCTGTGGAGGAGAGAAGAGGAGAAGAGGAGAAGCTTGCCTATTTTTATACGTCGGTAAAGCGTAACTCTAACTCGAACTCGAACTCTTCACTTGACTTGAACTGAACCCTTCAATTGGATGGCTATTTGGAAGATTCATTACCTTTGTTTGCAAGCTCGTTCAGCCGGCAACCGGTAACAAGTAACAAGTTGTATGTACAATCTACAATACAATACAATACAATACAATGGACTGGGAGAACTTGTTAGTGTGTTGGTGCATGTGAAAAGACTGTTTGTTGTTGCTGATCGTTATATTTAGTTTTACCTCGTTCCGTTTCCTTTTAAACGGGCATGAAACTGTGAAATGGACTCAGAAATTCTCCACCTTTACAAATTGTATCCACGCTCAACATTGAACGTTCGAGTGAAGACTTTCAAGTTCGTCTAAAGTCTCAAGAACTTTGTTTTATTCCATGGGTTTCAAATTTTCAAATTTCTATAACAAAATCATAGCCAGAGAATGTAAAGACAGCAAACAAATATAGATCGCATAATATTATTATTTATTTGTTTGGCAAGACAGGCAACGAAGACCCATAATAAATGTAGTGATAATGTAATAAAAATCTTAGAAAA
>JAQGBH010002537.1:0-23976 GCA_034698265.1 Sminthurinus aureus
TGCATTCCAATCGCACATTCTTTAACACTATGCTGCGCATTGGACCACTACATCCCTTTCTACTTGAAGTTTCACAATTGTAAAGGATGACTTGAGACAGTTGAGAATTGTGAATGTGGCACCAGAATTCAAAAGCCAGAATAGCAATTTTCAGTTTTCAGAAAAAAAAGAATTAAAAAGAATTTTTAATCTCTAAATATAAACGTATTTAGTTTTTGATCAAACTAAACTTGATAATATTATTATACTTTACTACGTTGTTTTATATTATTATTATTACCTTGTGAAGTTGTGTGTGTTTCGGAGTGACCCAACAACGACGAAGACAGCAAAATGGCAGATGATCTTCAAGAACAAGAAGAAGAGTGGTTATATGGTACCTCAAGTGACAATCTAGAAGGTGCAGTTAAAGTTGAGGGGACTGAAATTGAACAAGATAATGATCATGTCATGTCATCAGGTGTTGAGGGAGAATCTGATGATGCTGGAGAAGATAATAATAAGGGTACAGGAGAAGGTGCAGAAAATAATGATACGGAAGGAACCTCAGCATTACCAACCAACGAAGAAGATGGGACAAAAGAAGGAGAAGCCGTCAATGTAATTTAATTAACCAATATATACTTAATTAAATCCATCTTATCAAAATTTTTATTTACTACATTATTAATTTGATACGTGATAAGTGATAAGTAATAATATTATACCTTCAGCATGATAATAGATTTTAAAGCAAACAAACTTGAAACTAAAAAATGTACCATGTATGATGATATATAGGAAGGTGAGGAGGAGGAAGAGGAGGAAGAAGATGATGACGAAGAGGAAGATTCTGATGATGATGATGACGGGGTAAATGTTGTAATTGGTGATATTAAATCTGCACCAGCTCCAACTACTCCATTTACTACTTCTAAAAGACCTGCCGGACCACCTCCAGATAAAAAGGTAATCTTTATAATATTATGTGACTACTTTATAGTTATAAAAAAAAAAGGAAAAAAATATTTATAAGGGAAACATATAATATTGTAGTATAATATGTGCAATATAAGGAAATTTAACCCCCATGTTTCTTATCTACTTTTTTTTATATTTTAGGGAAAATTTTCTGTAGAAGATTTTGAAGGGCCTGGTGTAATTAATGGAGTTACAGCCCAAGATTTTAGTTTAGATAGTATTGAAGAAAAACCTTGGCGAAAACCTGGTGCAGATATAACAGATTACTTTAATTATGGTTTCACTGAAGAAACTTGGAGAGCATATTGTGATCGACAAAAAAGACTTAGATATGAATCTGGAAGTGCTATACCTCCTCCTATAGGAGAACGAGGAGAAAGAAAAGTAAAAGAAAAAAATGATAATAATATTGCTTGTATTCATTTATTCATCAATATCTTAATCTAATATTATGCAAGTACTGATAATAGTATGAATGTCCCATAAATTATTATACTTTATAATAATCGGTATGTTTATATTTTTAGCATCCAATAGCCACATCAATTCCAACTGTTGGTAGTGAAAAATATGGTAGCCAACCACATATTATCTTTCCCAAGAAATTTGGTTCACATGATAGAGGTCCAAAAGAAGTACAAAGAATAAATCGTGTGCGAGAAGAACCTAGAGAAAATACTATTCAGGTATTCATCAGACATCCCTTTATATCTTTTATAAAATTATATTTTTACATCAAACCAAGTAAAATCTAATTCATTGTCTAACTTTTATTAACCACAATAGGTGATGACAGCTGATAGAAGAGAATATAGTAGAAAAGCTTTTGATATGCCTCCACCAATCGCTCCACCTTTTGATGTCAGCGTACCTCCGCCGTTTCCACCCCCATCGTAAGATTTTATTTTAAATACATAATACACAAGTTTTTTCTTTCATATTACTAAAAAATATTGATATTATAAGAAGAGGAGATGGTATGGACATAAAATAACTGTACAAGTTGTACTTATTTTTTTTAAATTCATTTCATTTTGAATAAAAAAAAACTAATTATATATATATTATAGATTTCCACCTCCTGAATATCATGGTAGTGGAGAGTTTCCTCCTTTCAACATGTTAAATCCACCACCTCAATATTATCGAGATGATTATGAAGAGCAACAGTGGATGGACTCTGTAAGTAATACATGAAAAGTACAAAATATAATGATTATATTTTATATTGTTAATAATTGGTAATAGCCGTACCAATTTTATAACATACCTGATTTCAATAATTTTATAAGACAAAAAAAGAGAGAATCATCATGATTAATAAAACAGATTTTTTTAATTTGCATCTACATTTTTAAAAAAAACAAAAAAATTAAAACAAAAAAATGAGCTAATCTTGCTTATTTGTTTTTATTTCAAACCTATTATTTTACTTAGTGTTTGCTATAAAAATTATAATGTGGTGATAGTTATAATAATATTAATATTATGATAATGAACCAAACTATAATGCATTGCAATATATAAGTAGTAAGAATAATAATAATAATAACATTATTGCCTATAATAAAAAAAAGGCGTGGGATAACTCCCCGGGACCCCAACGCACAGCAACTTCCGTTGTTCCTCTTACAAAAGCGCCAAATTTACCTCGACCACCTGGATCTTCAGAATCTCCTTCTACGAAAGAGGAACATTAAGTTATGCTAGTTCAATAATTTTTATTATTACTTATTATTACTATGAATCAAAAATCTACAGCTATAGCGCAAAGATTCTAAAATTTTCCAAAGCATCTACATATTTGATTTAAAAATAAAAAATAAATATAGTCGTAAAGTATGAGCAGGGAATTTATTTTCCATCTTACATCTTGTTACACATTTTCTAGTAGGTCTTTGACACAATATTATGTCAATATGTACAATAACATAATACATAATATACATAATTTTTATGGTTTATAGTTTATACTTTATGTATTATGTAGTGTTAGTAAAACATTTTGCAACAAAGCAAAACGTTTTTTTGTTTTTCAAACTAATTTTTTTTTGGTGAGCAAAATGTGAGCAACAATTGATTTAGTTGCTCTTTAATAAGACTATAAGACATTTAAAACAAAATGACACTACATTGCCGAAAAAAAAATGAAACTCTTGGCATGCGATAAACTTTATTCAATATTATATTACAATTTTTATTGTTATTATTAGTATTGTTTCATGACGTAAATCGTAAATACGGTCTATATACATTGAATATTTATTAATTACTTAATCTAGTACGCTTTATAATAATAATAACTATTATTACCATAATATTTTATTTTAGGGTTCTCGGTTATTTATGTCATACGATTTTCACGTATTACAGCAATAATTATTCTTATTTTCTAGTTGCCAAAACTTTGTGTGACATTTTGGAAGATTTTATGAGAAGGAATCGTTATCATAATTTATTTATGCCCCATATATTTATATATTATATAAATTTTATAATTAGATCAAATTTATATATTAACAAAAACCAAAAACCTTACCATGATGATTCAAATTCCTTAAAGCTACATTATTAATAATAATTATTTTAAAATATTTACTTTTATGATTACCTATTATTTGAGATTTAGGAACAGGTAGTATAAGAAGACACCATTTAAAAGCAACTATTAAGATGTTTGTATGTATATGCAGTATACAATACCAGTTATGTTGTATAGTAGCTATTTTATCAACCATTTTTATTGTTTCTGATTATTGGGTTTTTCAACACTATATTATTCTTTAAAAATGTATGGCATGTTTTTATTACCGTATGATTGGTGATATAATACGAAAAACAACCATTATAACCATATTGGATAAAAATGTTTTTCCCTGCTATTTAAATATCATCAATCATTATTGTTGTAGAGCAATACAGATATAGATGTATAGTTGAAAAAAAGAGAAGGGGAATGAAAATAAATGTAGATGATTCAAATGATAAATCTGTTTCATATTATTCTTTTCTTGGTTGTGCTTATTTGGTCGAACTTTTATATAGTTACTTTACGTATACGTGTTACGTATAATGAGCCATACATACAGGTTTATTATGTATATTATACTATTTTTATGTAGTATATATTATACATTCTACAATATCAAAGATTTAAAAAAAGCTATGTAGTTGTAGAATGTAGAATGTACACGTATAAACTGAAAGAATTACATGTTATTATAATCTCTTGACTACAATATTATTATGTATTATAGCGTGCAAGAAGTACACCATCAAGTAGAAAAAAGAGGTAAGGTCTTCTTTTTGCTATCTTTTCTTCACTCGCTACGGACTGTGAGATACGGTCAAGGAAATTTTAATAAATGTATGATCACATTGCAAAATGACGATTGAGCCAAAAGATTAAGAGGTTGTCAAAAGCCTATTTAAAAACTATACATCCAAACCTACAAATAAAATCAAAGGCTACTTCGTCATGTATTTAAAAATAAAAATATTGTTCTGTTTGGCTATACGTCTCGTACTTAGTTACTACTTACTAGTTACTGACAATGAGAATTGTAATAGCAAACGTGAACTATTGAAAAACTTTAGAATTTCTATAATATAATTTTATATATTATAATAAAATATATTTTAGTAATCCCTAACGTGAGACATATACTGCAGTTTGCGATATATTACATGCTAATTACATTAGATAAGTAATCATGATTAGATTTAATGCAATTAAAACTTCAAGTTTTTTGGGGTTTCCCTTCGTTTTTCATTTCATTTCAGATAGTTAAATCGTGTTCAGAAAGTCTCATGAAAGACAAAGGAATGACATGAAATATTGTGCTACAGCAGGCAAAACGTGTCCCTAGTCCCTAGTATGTATATATATGTATAAGTAAGTATGTATAAGTTTATGCATAATAATTATTATTTGTGAAGTTTTTCTGCATTTCATACTTATAGAATACAGAATGTCCCATGTTTTAATAGTATGTATTTCACATTATGCTAAAACTGCGAGTAGAGAGACACTGTCTCATAAAAATTTCAAAGTTGTCCTACGAGTCTTAATAATAATAGTTATCATTACAATCATAACTATTATTAGATCTGTACCTTTTTATACTTTATAATATCCAATCCTATATTATGAGCTAAAAATAGCAATACAGAAAGTTTCAAATCTGTAGGTGATAAATAAATGAACAAAGACAAAAAAATGCAACTTACGCATTCAAAATGGTTTTGTTTGTCATAATATATATTATGCTATACTCGTGCGTGGACCATATTCATTTTCAAAGACACACATATTATGATTTATGACGTATTAATGCATGGTATTTTATAGTAAAAAATTTCACATTTTGCTCCAAAATAAGTGTAAACTGTTTTTGTAAAATTGTGTTCTGTATACTGTGTGTATATTGTGACGACCTGTTCTGTGTCTATTTATTTATGTAGAACATCTATATTTTAGACTTTAGACACGAAATTACCCATTATGTATCATGCACTATGTTCCAAAATTGTAACAAAAAAATCATCAAAGTTTCAATACCAGAGTTCCAACTTGATGAATAATTTGTCGTTATTCATGATAAAAATGCAAGTGTAAAGATAACCATGTAAAAATTTCCCTTTAGTGTTGTAAAACGCATAAATGTTTTCCTCTTTTTTGTATTCCAAGAAATAACATGTGAATTACATATTATGTATATTGTGTGTATGAATTGTACATTGTATATGCATTATGCATAGGCTTCGGACATACACATACATCATACCTGTAACTTGTATCATACATTTAACGATAATGGACACACAGACGTGTAACTTACAGAGTAAAAGCAAGTTTATTATATCATAGGAGAGAGTATTATTTTATTATAATTTATAATAATATGTAAATATACAGGGCAAAGTATAAGCTTTTCCCTTCCAAATTTATCAAGTGCGAATCCGGCTGTTTTTTTTCTTCAGAGTATCATGCTTAATATCTACTTGCAACTTGTAGACGCAGTACATAAAGTGATTCATATTAGTTAGAAGTACTGTATAATACGAGGAAACGTCAGGAGAGAGAATCCTCACTCACTCTTTCTTTTTGAGATAAGCAGACTCATCCTTCAGCTATACACATTATTTACACATGTCTACGCATTTACTAAATATTGAGTTCTCTTGTATATATAATATATATAGTGTTAGGTATATAAGGTAGAAGTAGTAAGTAGTAAGTACTCTCTTTCCTTTACACGGCTACAATTTCTTAACAAGGAAAAAAGATGATTTTCATTTCCTTTGGTTAGCGAACTACGACGTTTTTACTGTGTGTTCAGTGTGTTAAATGTTAAATATAAAGCGATTCAAATGCCTTATCATTTTACTTTTTTTTATGACAGAAAGATTCTCCAAATTAAGTGAGCGTTCACATTTATATGATTTAGACAATGGCATGTATATCATGTGTGTGTGTATTGTGCACTTATGTATTTTTTACTATTGGACTTGACATTCTACCTGGGGACAAAAGGAATCTCAAGTTCTGTCTACTATCTATGTAATAATTATTTGATAAGTAATAGCGTGTATGTTGTATGCTTAACTATGAAAAATATGAAATCTCCATAGTCCCTTGAGTCGACAAAGGAGATAGTAAATTGCTCATCCTACCTATACACATATTTTGAGTTTATAGACGAAAAGTATAATATACAGGAAGCTTTTACCAACTCAACTCAAAGAAAGAAAGAAAGAAAGAACAGGAGGGAAAGAAATTGTTGATATTGATATAAAATTGCAAGTCAAAAGACTACCTGTCCTGTCTTTTGATATTAAGCCTTACAATGAGCACCATTTACCATTGTTCATCAAGTACATGATACAAAGAAATTTACTTGAATTCTTTGAAAACAATTCAAGTGTCGCTGACGGAATGGTTTTGACATTTTAACATTTTCCATAACCTAGAATACTTAATAATACAGCATATATATAGCATAAAGACTTTTGATAATGAGGGTTAATTTTTTGTTCTTTTTTTTGTGCTTACTTAACCATCAAAAGGTTAGGAAAGGAATAAAGAAGACGACGAAAAAAAAAAATGAAAATGACAAGGAATTAACTTGTATATACTTAATTGCTCAAAGAGGTAACAAAGAGATGACATTTTTTATTTTATTTTTAAGAGTTTAGAGAGAAGAATGACTATCACATAATATATTACATGAATAATCAGTGACTGTCCATCTTCACTTTTAGCTTTTCCTAGATACTTGTGTATTTCGTGTACATGTGCATGTAGTATGTAGTGTAGACTTTTGGGATTTTGGGACTGCATCAACTTTGCTGATTCACGCCTTAATTATGGTTCATTATTTAAATATATATCTAATTCTAATATATAATAATATAATACAATATAATTAAATCATTGAATTAACGCACGGCTGCTACATTTCCAGGTTGACCTTGTAGCTCTTTAAGTATGACAATTTTTGTTGTAATACCTAGTATCATTCTGACTATCTACAATCTACATTACTTCCATTTTCTATTTTTTCAAATGTACACAGTATACCTGGGTGGATTTTTATTCCATTCTACAATGAAAATCATAACAACATATATGTATAAACATGAACAGTGAACATTGAACATGTATTGTGTTTTCACCAAAAGAAGTGTTGACTGTTCATGGTTTGCGTTTTTATTATATTCAATATTACGCTCACACATAATAATAAAACATGATACTTATGTTATTATACCATTTACACCTATCACTAGAATACGTACAAAAGATATCAAGAACAAACATTATTAGTGGTGGTTGGAAATATATATATATACATATATATAGATAATAGATACACACTGAATGAATTATTTTAAATTTGATTTGTAATTGTAATTATTATTGCTGTGATGTCAATAAATAAAAAGGTCTGCTTCACTGTCAAGGAGTAAAAGGCAAGGTGGTTTCCTGTATTGTCCCCTTCTTTTCCCGTCCTTGATGTTTGATGTTCTATGTTTTCAACCAAATAACAAATGTCATCTAATTAGCAGTGACTCTGTGAATGGAATGTAGTTTAATACAATGTAATGTGTGTGTACTATAATTGAGTATGTTTCCGTTATGTAATTTCTCAATTATTCAGATTTCCAATGAATTCCGGCGTGTATGTAGTATGTGTGTACACATAATAAACTACATTTCAAGTTTCAAGGGAACTGTAGAAACTTTTTTTAATCTTTACTATACACTACACGAAAATCTGGATTTGTTTTGCAGATATTTTACTTTCGTGGAAATATGTTTTCTTCCGTTTCAGCTTTAGATTTTAGAGCATTGCTAAAAAACTCATCATAGTATAGAATACACAAATTCTTTTTTATGTACTTTCAAGGAAATATTTTTCTCAAAAATAAATAAGCTCCCAGGCGTTACTATATTTAGTTACGTAATGTGTAATGTGTAATGGATTTACTGGATCATAATATTATTATATCTTACTTCGAACTTGCTGTCAATTTTTCTCATCGTATTTATGCAATGTTTATGAATTGTGTTTCCAGTTTCCACAATCCACAGTCTCCATCAAGAAATCTAAACCTCTAATCAAAATTTTATAGCAATCCGAACAAATTTGTACACCCGGATGTGAAATGCTTTGTCTTTGCTGTCTTTTTGTTCAATGTACATATTATTTTGTACTTGGAGAGAAAAATAAGAAATTGTACCATACAAATATATACTAGGAATCCATTATACTGACCTTATATTGATATTGTTATTGACAATTTTTATTTTATAATCTAAGTACATTAATGCGATTTTGAGATAGTATAAGTGATAAGGTATAAGTTGCTGTATAGTATCAGATTTTGTAATCGCAATGTGCGTTTAAATTTTAAATATTATTTGCTGTGATTCACATTGAAAAACAAATGTGAAATGTAAATGCTGTGTGAGGATAAAATCTAAAATCCAATGGGAAGTGATGGGAAGGTTTACGTCATGTGTAAGCTGTCTTTTTTCAGGAACTTTTCTATTCTTAGCTTACGTGCACAAGTATTATTCCCATAGGAAGAAGAAGAGGAAGTATTCATGATCCATAAAAGATTAAAAAATCTCCAGCGCGTCTTATATTTATTATATCTACCTGTAATCTGTACATTGTACATATTTGTTGTTTGTTGTTCTACACTATATCTACAAGTTATAGAGTTGAATGAGTAAAATAGAGTAAAATGTATTTGAGTATTGCAAATTGCAAACGAAAAATATTACATTTTTATTGTGCTTTTTTCTCCAGTGCGTAAATCTATGACGGAAAAAAGGACGATAAAAATTAAGTGTAGAAATTTAATTCTCTTTTATGTGGCCAAGTATTTTATTTTATGGACACTGATTACTCAAGACTCAAGAGTAAGATGTCTACTGTAGACCTTAGGAATGCGTATTGTCCAAGTTCATAATGTCTATTTGTGTAGCCTCTGCATAAGTTTACATAGACACCCACACATGTACAGGGACATGTCTATTACCTATTAGATTTTTAATTAAAAATAGAATCCAGGTCGGTTGTGGTCTTTGATCTGTTGATGAATGTATATTATGATTTATGTATGCCTGTATACTGTAGAGTACAATAATTTCACGGTACATTCCTAAAGATTTATTGACATCGGTTTAGACTATAGACTACAGACTACAAAATACAGCCGTTCATAAATCTATACTCTATATACTGTAGTCTGTTTGTGTCTTTTATAAGATATAAGATGTATTTATATCAAATAAATTGGTGACCATGATTTCATTATTTAGACAAAAATACATATGCGTATGTGTATTTTGTGTTTGTTTAATGTGTATCATGTTTTACCTGCATTTCATTATATTTTATACTATATTATATTATATTGAATGGCATAAGCCGAAAGTCGATATCGAAAGTTGTGGTCAAAAGTGGACGAAGAACAACAACAAGGTCTCTCTTTCTCTCTATCTATCTATCTGCTCTTTCATTTTCCATCCCAATCGACATCCACTTTAAATATTTTTGGTCATGCACGGCTGATCTAATATTTCCGCTCTGCTCTTGTATCTTGTATCGTAGGAGGATGTAACCAACAAGCTTGAAAGTGGTCTCTACAAAACAAATGTGTATGGATATGGAGAATGGAGAATGGAGAAACACAAACTGTCACGAGTCAAGTCACAAGTCCACATTTCTCTGTACTCTGTACTAGTGAATCAATGTAACTATATTATATATTATATTATACTTTTTGAAATGGGGAGTATGGAATATGCAGTATTAAGTGTATTAGTTCCTACTTTACCAGTAGATTTTCTGTCAACATGATCATCATACAACGAGTATTTCGAATTTTGATCCTTATTACATATCACATATGCATGTCCATTGTACATCTTACATGAAAGCATTTACAATACACAAAATACATACAAAATACATATGAAGCATCATGCATAGGACTACAAACAAAACACAAAATGTACGAGTATGTCGCAAATCCTTAACTGCACGTTTTCCACTTTTGAATATCGTGAATCGTCAAGTAAATAAATAGTGAAAGAGCTTCCCCCCAAAAAAATTACGTATTTGAACTTATTTTTGTTATTCACCTGTCTGATTTACTCTTTAGTCATCTCTGTATGTGTGTGCTCGACGTAGACCGGAAACGGGGCGGGTGGATCTTAAAAATTACAATAGCTTTTCATTCACTTACTCCTACACTATAAAATACATACATTATACATTATGGATTACGGTTGTACATATACATTATACATACATATACATTTATATATTATTCTAAAGGTAGCTCAAAATTGAAGCTAGTTTATATAGCTTCTGGTTTGAAATATTCTATGCATTTATGTTAAACATGTATAACCTTTTGAGTTTTGATCCAATGTAAAAAAGTATGCATGTAAAATTCAGTGAGCATTTGTGTAATGTACAGAATTATATATATTTATATTTTATATGCATGCAAAGGATATAAACTGTATCACGCCTACACTAATGTACACTATACACTTTACACACAGTAGATATACTCTATTTTAAATTGTAACATGCATCGCTCTAACTTTGAGTAAAATTTCACATTTAATACCGAATCGTAAATTGTTATATAACATTTTATGCTCAATGCGCACTATACAGTGTACAGTGTGCATTGTACATTTTGGATATGATTGTATAGGATGTGTAACATGTAATATGTATAATGTATAGGCATGCAAAATATATAGAAAGGAGAGTAAACTACGTGCAGAATTCCACATTTATCCCCAATCCCCAGTCTATGTGTGGTATTTACCGACGAATAACTAATGATAATTATTGTATTGCACGCATAAACGTTCCATGTTCCCAAACTACTACACCCTGAACTATTTTGAGCTTTGAGCTTTGGGTTTTGAGTTTTAACTTTTGTATTACATTAGCTTTTAGCTCATGATCGTATTCTGGTACACATTCTGAAATGTAACAAACAAACAAACAAAGAATTGTCATGAATTTGGAATTTTGAGGGATATCATCATGATGTACTGAGTACTGAGTACAGGTAAGTTCTATAATCTAGGAGCTATGAATTTTTCCACTGAACATGGAAACTACTAAACTTGTCAGCTTCAGAGTGTGGTGTACAGTGTAAATGAATACAATGTACATTGTAGAGTAATTGTTGATTGTACTGTGGATACGATATATAATATATTTGGAGTTGATGGCAAACCACGAAAAAAATGTCACGTCCAATTCATGTTATCATGTATAATCAGAAACTAGACTTGTATGCTTTTACCCTATATACATGATACATGATACATCGAAGGTACATACAGCTTTCCAAATTCCAATGTCCAGTGTCCAATCACATTAAATACATCACATGTTGCTCTGCATTAGCTTTGAATTTCAAATGATATTCTGATGAAGAAAACTTAAAATTACACATAACACGTAATTCAAAGCATTTTTCGTAGGGAAGGAGATCAAAATTATTTGATTTCTAAAATATCTGGGTGAATTTTTAATTAGTATCAAACTACTTGCTTGATACTCAACCTTCTGAATTTCGAATACTTGTTGTACTCAATTTTATCGTTAGTACACAAGCTACAAGTGTAATGAATCTCCTGACTCCTGATTCCTAATGCATGAAACGTCAAGATCAATAAGGCTTGAGATGACAGATGATTTTTCCGTAAAGTATAAATTTGAATTTTTAACTTGAAAGACACAACAATAATATCTTGAATCAAATAATGAATCACCACAACGTTCAATGTGTATTGGGTATGGTATAATGTGCTTTTCCTTGTACTTCGTACTGTACACATGTATGATAACATTTAATACAGGTATCATTGATCAATCTCATATCATCGCTATCTAAATCTGTGTCATTGTGCGATTCTCTTCCCTCTTCCTGTATTTTATATAATATTTACTTATGTACCGGGCTTAGTACTGAGCACTGACACAAGCATGGACAAGACCACTTCTCCATTGTGTAATATTTTGATAAATCAAGAAAAAAAATACAACCCAAGTTGGTGTCAATCATGAAAATTTCATTTTGACTTCAGTATGGAGTACGCATTGTACAACGTATATATACATAACGTACTGCATACTGCATACACAGAACTTCGAGAATAGAGAGTAGTAACTACGAAACCCGAACTATCCGTCTTAAAATCTTTCTGTCCGTCCATCTCTCTCCATTTATGTCTCTCTGTACTCTGTATTCTGTATCCTGTACACTTTACACTATAAAAGTATATATATACAATAAATACATACGAGTCAAAAACGATAACACGAGGATAATAAAAAAAATGGTGTGATGTGTGAATACAAGGGATGTCAAATTTATATAATATAAAAATACATAATACTTTATAATACTTTTTATGTACATTGTACATTGTCAACATTGTACATGTATTTTATAATCACACACCATGTGGATTTTGCACAGTAGTATAAAGTATCCCATGGGTAAATGTAAACACATAATACATACAATTTACGTGAATAAAGAAATAAATACTAAATGAATGGGCATTTACTAAAAAATTATGACGTCTGGACGTGTCTGATATGCTTCTGTTGTCTTCAATCTTCATTGTCTCAGATCTCAAATCTCAAATGCACACTATAAATATTCATATATCATAATATACATTCTCAAATTATTATTAGGTTTTGATGGGATTTTTTACATTTTATTCTTTCACTACTCATGTCTACAGTCTACAGTCTACACTTATTGTAATATGCATACGAAATACATAATACATGATCTGTAATGTGTGATCTGTGCGATAGTTGATAGTTGATAGTTTTGATAAAAGAGACAACTTTGTTTTGTTGTCTTGCTGTGACTGTATAAGTGAGTACGAGTGCAAGTAAATACGAGTGCATGAGTGTGAGGTGAAGTGAGAAGAGGTGATGGTTTTATTTTTTATGTGATTCTTAATCATGATAAGGGATTAGATTATGATGCAGTTGGTGATAAATAGGTAAATGCTGTTGATGAATTTCCATGCATTTATTATGTGTTTTTATTTATATGCCTTTTCTCTCGACTAATGTTTTTGTTTTTAAATATTTGAGATTTTGTTTGGGTTTTGGGTAAATCCACCTACGCTCAACAGTAGCATAATAATATTTGGATATGTACAAACTTAAATGTGCCTGTGTAAAGTACAAAGGGTAAATGCAAAGGGACTTGCTGTATGCAGTATGCTGTACTATAAACTATAATACTTTATAAACTGTTCTGACGACTGCATACAAAGCATGTGTAATCTATATGTAAAATATTATATAGCAATTATATAATAGTTATGATAATAATGGTACGGAATATAATATAAAATGTATGTCTCTCTCTTATACATATGAAATTCATCCCCATGGCCTCTCTTACACAAAAATTTACGTACATGTAATATGTATTATTGCATTACGACTAAAAAAAGGGGATACATTATAATTATATCATGGTGATTCATTAGACTGACTATGACTGTGACGCCCAGGCCATGCCATGCCATGCCATACTATTCCATGCTTTGCTTTGCTATGGTCCCTTGATTGTCACTTTGTGTCTATACAGAACAACAAGTTGCTTTTATTTCTCTGTAGATATTCCTATAAAATTTGTGTATGTACTTTTGTAGACTCTCTCTCTACTTGTTTTACTTAAACTGTGTCGGTGTCTATGTCTATGTCTGTTCTGTGTTCTGTGTCGCTTAAAGTAAATCTAAAACTAAACTAAACTAAACCTTTTTGCGCAAATCTCGTAACTTTTTTGACTCAAAAAATCGAGTCAAACTACACATTATTATTATAATAAATTACCATACATATTGCAAGACGTACGCAACGACTGTACATTGTATAGTGTAAACTGTGCAGAAAGTATTGTCTAATGCTCCTATTATTTACAATATTTACGCTCTTTCAGTCACTCTATTAATTTTTGTCATTTGGACTATTCGCCTTTTCGTCACAATTTTCTTTCTCTTTCACATCATTGTCTAATATCGTGTTCAAACGTTTCACATTTCACACCATTTCAAGTGCGTGTACAGTGTACAGTGTATAGTGTTCAGTGATCAGTACATGTCTTTCAAGTGTTGACGTGAACAACACTGAACTATGTGGTAATGTGCGTAGTTTGCCAATTGCTATATAGTGGAATCTTCATCATGACTGGATTTTAGATATTTGGATTCTTTAGTATTCCTTATTTTCGTCACCTTATTCTTCTTTGTCGTCGTCTGTTTTTTTTCGTATGAACCAATCTTGTTGGAAAACTATTACATCGTCTCATCAGTCAAAATTAAAAAAAGTGGTTGTGATACGGGATATGGGGTGTGTAGAAAGTTAGAAAATAGAAACGTACTTATCAAACATTTTTGATTGAATTTTATCTCGGAAGAAATATCATCAATCGTCAAAACATCGTTAAAAATACATTGAAAACGGGATATTTTTTGACCAACGGGTTTTTGATCTTTTTGTTTTTGTGACTTGTGATATAATCTGTGTAAATACATATTTGTATCTGGGTGTGTATTCAACTGTATGGAGAAAATTTGCATAAAATTGAATGGGAAGGAAAGAAGAGTTGGAATCGAGTTTTGTACAGTTGTGTCATAAACTATAGTTTTGTGTACAGGGCGGAAGACGGAAATGAAATATTTCAACTAATAATAATAATAAAATAATAATTATTGACATTTTTGTGCGTGCATATGTATATGGAAATTACATGAATTAATTACAGATTTCAGACCTACATTATTTTTCGTTTTAAACAATTAATGTTCTTGATGCAAAATAAATAAGTGGTGTTGAGATTGTCATTCCGATTTAAAACTGTTGTCGTTTTTGTCATTCAGTGTCCATGTGTGTGTGTTCTTAATATTGTGTTTTGTGTAAGCAGCATGGAGGCATATTTTATGCTTTTCCTAGCGGAATAAATTACTTGATTGACAAAAGGAAGAAAGACTGGGCAATGGAACAAATTTCAATACTTAAATATTTCATCATGTAATACAAATAACAAGATTAGACTATTATTATTGTTTTATTTCGTATTTTATCGTGTCACACTCATAAATACAAATTTTATAACATCGTATAGAATAGAGAAAGAACACAACAGCTAATTGTTGTATTATTATTATCCGGTTGCTTATTTGCAATTTGTGACTGTTACATGTTTTATTTTTAGTACAAACTACTGAATTAAAAACTAATGCTAAAGAAATAATAAATAATATAACTATACATACAACAGTAATTCAACTACTATCCAAAATCCAAAATACTTTTACCTTCAGCCAAACTCACTGAAATAAGGAACACGAAACAAATTTACTGGAACCTAAACAACTATTTTTAAAGTACAAGATTTAATACAGATGAGCTTCCCAACAACCAATAACCAGTGTACATTACAAATTACAATTGAACAGTTAATTTGTAGTCATATAATAATATAGTAATATTGTACCTTGATATAATACAAAGTTTACTGTTTACTAGTCATTCAGTATTACAGTTTTTTTTACAATCCACTAAACAAAAAATAATCATTGAAAATGACTTGTGAGCAATCCAAGAAAGAAAGGACAAATTGGTGCAACATGTGTGGACTGAATATAAATATTTTACTTCCTATCTTTATCTTGTCAATTGTGCTTAATTGTGTGAGTAGTGTTCTAATCAATGTTCGTGGATTGGGAACTGTTCAAGGGGTGAGTTGAGATTTTTTCTCTTGTTTTCACTCTACTTTCCAGTACTTTCACGCTTCATCAAATACCAAATCGTCAACAAATAACTCGTCCGATATTCAATATCCGCATTTTTGTTCTGACTTCAAATTCTGGACAAAGTTTGGAAAATTGGCTTAATAAATATCAAATATGACTAATGACTAAATATCATTATGTGTATTCACAGATTAGGGATTCTGCCACAAATACTTATGCTTACCTCGGCATCCCATATGCCAAAGCACCGATTGGGACCCTAAGATTCATGGTAATTTTAATTTTTCAGTCACAGGAAACACTGATATCATCCAATATTATTGTGTATTATTATTATTATTGTAGTATATATGTACAATTTTAGGAACTCTTTCAGTTTGATGTCATAATATTTAATATCATATGTATCATGTAAAATAATATAGTAAAAATGTTTTGTTATTGTTTCATTTTATCTATAAATTAATCAATCACAAAAAAGCCTCCTGAAAGGCATTGGGGATGGAATACTACATTAGATGCTGGACGGTTTGGTCCAAATTGTCTTCAGCCAACCGCAAGAGGCCATACTTCTGAAGATTGTACATTTAATTTTTTGCATTTTTGTTATCTAATAATTATCATGAATCATGAACATTATCATTATCATCATTTTGTTATATTACTTAACGTTGCTTTTGCTGTATTTTGCTAATATAACATATGTATGTTTTGGATTGTTTTCAGGTTTGTTTTTAAACATATGGACACCACAGGTATGTATTTAATATTTATACATATTTAGGTACTTAGTACTTACATTACACATTACACATTGCACATCATATTATACAATTTGCAAGGCTTGAGACTTGAAACTTGAGAGTATGTATTTCGTGTATTTTGTGTATTTCAAATCTATATCGAGTGTGTAAAGTTGTACAGTTTGTAGTCCGTCAGTGGAAAGTCTATCAATTATCAACTTCTTGAATCTTTCACTTGTCTTGATTTATGTTTTACACTTTCATGTTCAATGTCAGTGTGTGTACATTGTACATGTAGAAATTAGTAGATGATATCGATTCAAGTTTCAAGTACACCAAAAAATAATAACAACAACATTACATTATACGAGAAGAGATATCAAGTACATAATATTATGATATTTATACATATATTATGTATATCCTCCGAGTATGTGTCCTATATGTGCATGTGTGAAGTAAATAAAAAATAAAAATACTATTCATTATTATGATTATGTTTTATTTGTTTTATTTGTAGTATGCGAATCCTCAAAGGTCTTTACTACCAGTAGTCATTTTCATTGGAGGAGATGTTTACACATTTTTTGATGTGTCACTCTTTAACGGAGCAGAACTTTCTGCTCAGGATCTCGTGGTAAGTGACACTGTCTACTGTGTATAGTGTTTTGTATAGTGTACAGACTGTAGGCATAAGACATTAAACAATTTCATGTATAATTTTTAATAAATACATAAATAATAATGAAAAGTTGAGAAAAAATAATGTAACGACTTGAAAATTATTTTTTGAAAGTCGATATCATATTATGCTTTCCATTAAAAGTAGAAACTTGAAGACATTAAATACAAAAAAATATTCTATATGGGGATGAAATCAATGAATTCTTTTGAATGTTTTTACAGGTAGTCACATTCAGTTATAGGCTTGGTGTCTTTGGTTTCTTTTCTATGGAAGATCAACGAGCAGGGGGTAATTTCATATTTCATATATGACTTCAAATTTGTTTAGTGATATTTTTTACATTTAAAATAGTATTTGGTCTAGTAAATAATATATTATAATTTTGCATGAATGTCCTTTTTATGATTAGGTAATATGGGTCTTTTGGATCAGTATCTCGCAATAGAATGGGTTCACGAGGTTTGTAATTGTTGTCACATATAGAATTCATAATAATACCTACAAATCTTATAAAGTAGAGAAAGTCATCACTTTCTTCATATCTCTCTCTCTCTGTTACAGAACATTAGAGAATTCGGAGGAAACCCGGGGAAAGTGACTCTAATGGGCCATTCTGCTGGAGCAGCCGCTGCAATGTTACATATGACTTCTCCTAGAGCGGCAGTAGGTAGATTCCATTCCGTCGTCTTGATGTCAGGATCATCTCTTGCGCCATGGGCGATGGGTTATCATGTGAAAGAAGCGTCTCTACTTTTGGCGAAGGAGTTGGGTTGTTCCACATCAAGTTCAGATGCCATACAGCAGTGTTTGCGATATCAAGATGCCAATCGTGTTACTCAAGCTTACTACCGTGTTATTGATTATTACAATGGAACGGATGTTTTTGGCCCAGTGGTTGACAATTACTTACCGAGAGATGTTCAATACATTGCAAGAAAACCATGGGAAGCTCTTGAACGGGGAGAGTTTAATAAGATACCTGTGATAACTGGAATCTCATCAAAGGACGGATTACTTATGATCAGTAAGTCTATACATATGATTATAGATGATACACAACGCACAGAATGGGAATACGTGAAAGAGAAAATCCTTTTACTATTGTACTTTGTGCATAAACAGACATGATTAATAATTAACATACAATTATGCATATGTTACACAAGTGTAAATATTATACGTAGTACGGACGGAAAGTCAGCTAAAATATTTATTGTGTTTTTATAGAGAGAAAACCACAACTCTACAGAATGTCCTCAATTGAATTGAAGAATAATTTTGAGACGGAATTGATTCCACAACTTTTAGAAAGGTCACGTCTTCATGAAAATTGGATGGTAGTGAAAGAAGTCGTCAAGTTTGCTTTCATTACAGGAGCATCTAATGATACCACAGCTGTCATGGACCAAATGTTAGATGTAAGTAATACTATCATTATTCTTTATTATTATTATGATTACGTTGACCCACATATTGTATGTACATATTTTGAAGTACAGTAGCATACATCTCAATCAAAGTTATATATTTACATTTTTATGTAGTGTATAGAATGTAGAATGTAAAATCACCATGTAGAAACAAAAAGCGTATAATATAATATATAATATATTTGATACCGACTATTTGTCACTTTTCTTCTAACATATTATTCCTCGTGAACCACTGTGTTCTTATTTAATTGAAGTGGAGGACTAATAATAATACACTTATGTCTCATGTGTATCTCTTTTCCTTTCTTTACTTTTTAGTTCTTCACAGAGGCGAATTTCTTAGCTCCACATATACAAACAGCCCAATATTTGTCGCAACATTTGAATCCTGTGTACGCCTATGTTTTTGACCAAGATACTCCTGACCCAAATGTGTATAGTAGCTCTATCAACTCGACAGGTAAAAACTACAAGTTATTTTCATAATTCATAATCATTATTTTGATAATTTTTAGTCAGTAATCATTAGTCATTAGTCATGAGCAACTGTAGTATAATTACACTACACTCAACATTGTGTATGCATAATGTTATAAACATATGTAGATACTAGATACTAGATACACATGTATCATTTGTCTTTTCTTGAATGTTGAAAATTATTATGTTTACTGTTTCCCTATGTAAAACTTAAAGAAATTTATTTGTTTTCCAACTGAAAGGTGCATGGCATGGATCCATTCTGTTGTATTTATTTGGACGGTCCGTCTTCCAAGAAATAATTGGACGAGATTTTAATGGTATTGAACGTGGTGTGTCAACCAGAGTACAAGAGCTTTGGACAAATTTTGCAATTTCCGGTGTCCCTACGGAATCTCGATCATCTTCCTGGACTCAATGGACAAAGTTTAGTACATCAGACCCTGTTCACTACTGGCTAAGAGATGGTCGTATAACACCCCGAGGCTATCAACCATACAGAACACAGTTCTGGACAGAATTCCTTCCACGTTTGAATTATCTTGGAAATGGCCTAGGCCCAAGTGCAGAACCAGTATATGAAAGTAAATCTTCCTTTTTATTAAATCAATCAATGAAAAATCAAATCTAAAATGCTACATGATCCTTTTCCTTTGATTGTATAAAAATTTCATACTGTTTAAGTCATGCATGTAACATGTGTAATATTTTGATTTTGATGTGTTTTTCAGCGGGCACAACAGCGTACAAAAGTGCAACATGGATTCTAGTTGGACTAGTTTTGATACTAATGACGATTCTACTGCTCGTACTTTCAGTGCTACGACGACGCCGAAAAGGTCTTGTATTGCCTTGCTCATAAATAGGAGACATTATATAATATAATATAACATGATAATCATTTTCAATTTTTCATTTTAAAACTAAAATCCACTGAATACATATACTGAACAACGACTAATTTACATTTAACATTTGACATAAGTACATCAACGAATGCACATTATACGCTATACATATTATTTTCTAGATTAAAAAGATGTAGGAAAAGTACACTATACGTATTTAAACAGTAAAATTCTAGTAGTCGCCACAGAATACGTTGTATAATATTATAGGTATTTGTAGAGTCTAGACACAATTGTCTCACAATTTTCTTTTAGTCACACATTGCTCAAATTTTTGAACTGAAAAAAAAACTGCTGACTTAGATAAACAAAATGAACATATACATATACATACTACATATACATGTATCTATAAAACAAATATATATAAATATAAATATATATGACTGTATACTGTATATATACACACAGAACAAGAATTTACATCGAGGGAAACATCACCAGAAGTCACAGGAAGTCGATCTCCTTTGCCAAGTCCAAGTCCTCATCCGAGCCGTGCTGGAAGGTCACGTCCAAGGTCACAGGATCAAGGTGTTACTATTCTTTACTAGTGAATTCTATCCCTGAGGAAAAAGTAAATCTGTTATTTTAAATATTTTTATTCTTTGAAATACCCTGTACACTGTGTACACTGTACTTACGTATACTTAAAATACATGAACATTTTCAGGAAAAAAACACGTATATCGATGAATTCTTATAATATTTTGTGTTGTATTTGTAATTTGTATACATTTATGTAGTACAGTTGTTTAGTATATTATTTTGTAAAATGATTTATGTATATATTATTATTACTATATAATATAGTTATTATCAATTATTATTATTGCCTATCTTCTGTTATCAGTTATTATATAGTTATATATTATACGTGGTTTTTATTATCATTTTATTCAATGTTATTCTCTTTTTATTACTAATTTTAACCCAAATGCATACAAAACATGTCGCATGTATGAAAACTTCTTCTCCGACTAAAAAACACAACTTTTATTGTTCTTTTTGACTTGTTTTATAACATTGAAACATTTTTTATGTATGTGTGTAATTATTTACGTTTTACTTATGTTTACGAATAATGTACATAATATAATAGAGTATTATTATTATTAAGTGTGTGTGTATACTTGACTCGTACATTTTGATTGTAAAATATTATGTTGTATTATATTATTTTATGTTTTCAGTTTTTACCATAAAAATATTATGATAAACACATTAAATGATGAAATAAAAGTTGAAAAATAAATTTAAAACATACATTCTCCAATCAACCAACTGTTTTGGCTTTTACTTTGAATTGTAATGGTTTTGATCCGAATCTTTTATTCAAAAGAACAAAATTATAAAGTCTTTTTTCTCTCCTCTCTTGTGAGAAAAATGATACACAGATAAATTTTCCAATTTTAACTATCCCATAATTATACATACATGTTCAAAAGATTTTTTTGCTTTTGCTTTATAACTGATATTATTTAACTGAAAACCGAGAGGTGAATGCTTGATAGTTTTATAGGTAGAATTACACAGATTAAAGAGAAATTCATTTCATTTTATTCATATATTATATTATACACGTTCATAATATAAATGACCCATACATGATTATACATATGGGAAAATTAGGCAAAGAAAAAAAGAATTTGACTGGCAAAATTATACATTATTTGGTGATGATGGAGAATATGAAACAAAAAGTTGTAATACATACATACTTTCCTGAATGTGTTGAAAAATTATTATACATACAGGACCATTTTAATTCATTAGTATTTATATAAGAGGGAAAGAATGAAAGAGAGAGGGAGGGAGGGAGGGAGGGAGAAAGGAAAGAAAGAAAAAGATTGTGTGTACATAGCATAATAACTGATAATATCAGTAAATATTATGTTTTTTTTCAAAAATCCAAGTAAACCTAAAATGGCAGCCGAGTCGTAGCACATATATATTTTGGGTAAATTATTCCCACATGGCATAATATATTGTATTTTGTATGTGCATTACGTAAATATATTTTACATAATAATTGGTTTACTACTTCATATGAAGCTTTATTTTTAATTTGAACTTGTTTGAGTGGTTGGTTTGTTGGTTTGATGCATTTGCAACACAGCAACAGCTTCCTCAACTCGAGAATTCAATAGATCACGATCTTCAAGCAAGTGAAGGATCTCAGCATTGTCCATTTCCAATAACATTCCAGTGACTTTACCAGCAACAGTTGGGTACTTGTCCTGTAAAAAATTAATATTTTTAAACACAAGATCAAAATCCATGAGAATTTTACCGTATTTTAGTGCATGTTTTTTATTCTACTAGCTGTAGTAGTTTCGAATTTTGAACAAAGGAGAAAGTGAAAGTCAAACTCACATGAATAAGAGGGAAAACTCTTTCTCCAAGCATTTGTTTTTGTTCGTTTGGATGAGCAGCGGCTAAAGCAGTGGCTGAAAGTCCGTCCATATGTTGCACAGAAGAAGAATTTTGAGACTGTTGAGTAGTATGAGGAGGAGGTTGGGACGTTTGTCTCATAGCTGCAGTATTGTATTTATACGGTTGAGGAACTGTGGGACCTCTCTGCTGATGTTGTTGTTGATGTTGTTGATGTTGCTGCTGCTGTTGAGGACCACTGTTCATTGGCCGCCCGCCCTGTGCTGAAACTAGAATGGATACAAGTACAAGAGATTTTATGGAACGGTTAATAATTTGAAGATAAGAAACATGAATATATTCACATAATGCATAATATAATATTTATATTCGTGCAAAAAAAAAAAAAGCCTAAGTGCAAAGAAACTTTTACCAGTAGGAATACCACGATTGCCCATATTGTTCATTCTTATTCCTTGTTGTGAATTCATATTAGAAACAATCGGCCCAACTCCGCGAAGTGGAAGTCTAAACTGTTGTTGCGGGGGTGGTTGTTGTAGCTGTTGTTGTTGTTGTTGTTGTTGTTGTTGACCCATTATTGTGTATCCGCCGGCTGCTGGACCTCCTATTCCAGGACGAACTGGAGCTGTTGCCCATCTTGGTGAAGGACGAATAGGTGCCATTGGTGCTGGAGTGTAGAACCGTTGTGGCATTATAGTTTGCATGTAGAAGTCTGTAAAGTTCAAAATAAATACATCGAAAAATTAGTCCAATACTTTTGGGTTGACAATTTGAATTCTATGTACAATATACAATGTATTTACGTAGTCCTTTTGAAAGCAAATTGAATTCACGACTTTGATTCATCATATGAATAATAATTAATACTACAAAGATGTTTAGTAGATATTCCTGTGCATAAAAACTTACTTCCTGGGTTATAAACTTGTCCAATTTGTGGTAATCTCATGCTGCTCATGTTGACCATTCTCTGCATGTATTGTGATGTAAGATGAGCTTTACGATCTTCTTTCCTTTGAGCTAAGGCCAC